>LAPY01000695.1:113011-124334 GCA_000970635.1 Eragrostis tef
ACGGCACTGCTCCTAGAGTAAGAATACACTCAGAGTCTTCAGACTTCATTGATCAGGATAAGTAGCAACATACAACTACTTGTATATGGCTTGCTTGTGGAATTTGTCAATAAGGAAAATTCCCAATAAAAAAACAAACTGAACAGAACAATGTAATCATTCAGCTCAAGCAATGATGTGGTGTACACTGCGGCCTCGATCCTGAAAAACCTTGCCCGTATTTCTCTTCAAAAAGGTTTAGACGATTAAGAAAGGGCAATGTATCAAGAAGAAACGAAAAAGCACTAGCTGATGGCTCTGAAGGCAATTGTTGCTTCTGCAGGTCGCCCTACTCTCTCAGATCACCATCTCGTACGAGTTCAATTCTTCTCTCGTATGCATACTGCTACTACTACTAAAAGTCAAATTTATCACACATGGTTCCCTTGCACAACAATTTCATTCCGTCTGATTTATCACACAAATTAAACAGATGATAGGAGAGAAGCATGTGAAAGAAACAGTTGATACTTTTTTCCAAAGAAATTCTTCCATGCAGACACAGCGGGACATCACTGAAGTCTGAAGATGATCACGTCGATGTCGCCGCTGAAGGCTGCGAACTCCGTCGTCCCAGCAACCGTTCGACGACGAAGGTGAACAGCGGCGGCGCGTGCGAGCGTGTGACAATGGGGGAGGCTGGAATCGACAGCGGCGGGGGAAGAGCAGCGCACGAGAGCGTGAGCGACAACAGCGCGCAACCGTTTGCCGGCGGTGGGGATCGGAACAGCGACGCGTGCGATCGACGGCGGTGGGCAACGGTTCGTTATAGAGGGGAGAGGTTTCTATCGGAGCCGTACTGATCGGGAACAGAGGAGGTAGATCGATCCAATTACTAAACTACCCCGTTTATGTTAAATTGGGTTTTTTTAATTAGCCATATTAGATCAACGGCTGGGAATTATCGGTGGGAGAGGTTCCTTGCAAGCACTGTAGAAAAGCTCTTACCTAAATATATCGTCAAAAATCAATCCCTTTTATTTGCAGGACGAATCGTTGATGTTGACTGGCCCAAAACGAGGACTCGTGCTGCTGGATGACGACCATGTTGAGATTGATCTCAAGGTCAAGGAAGATCGCCAAGGACGGGACAGAGAACTCAGCAAAGGATACATAAAGATCAAGGGCGTACCGCGTCGACTCTTTAAGAAATGCGAGGTCGAGAGCAAATCTCTTGCTACCAGGCTCAGCACAGTGGACGTGATGTATGCAGTTATCAAACGCGCCGTGGAGGCTACCATTGCCGTACAAGTTCTTGAGGGAGATTTTGTTGGAGAAATCACTGCCCACACCACCAGCATCGACAAGAGGCTTGTGATTCATGATACCAAATTGTGTGGGGCCACCATGGCTGACGATGGCAACAGGCATGTCATCCAACTTACGCGACACATCGTATGCGTCTACGTGCAGGATAAGCTGATAATCAATGTCCGGATTGGTGATGGTGACAATTATCAAGGCACCAGCATTGAGTTTACTCCTAGGGTCAACGGAAACGACGAAAATGAAATTACTGTTGGCGTCGCTGTGATGCGGGTGAAGGTTACGTGGTCGATTATGGACTTTTGACTCTCAGATTATTTAGCAGCCATTTGGAACTAGCAGGGCATGCCTTTGTTCGAGCTAACTAATCTGGACGTGAGTGTTTTTACATTCATGCATGAAGAAAACAATGTTTCTGAAGATGATGATCCTGTTCAATTAATTCATTTTCGTTGCCTTTTTTTGTTGATTTCTATAGTTCCTGAACATGACAAGATATGTTAAACAGTGGGTAGGAATAAAAAAGAGGCCATTTTTTGTTGATCTCTACAGTCCTGAAAATGACAAGATATGTTAAACAGTGGGTAGGAACAAAAAAGAGGTAAAAAAAAAGTGACGCAAAAATGGAGATGCGGGGGATCGAACCCCGTGCCTCTCGCATGCAAAGCGAGCGCTCTACCATTTGAGCTACATCCCCAACATTATTTAATTATCTTGATTTTATCTAATATTCAAATATATGTGGCAGATATTCCATTAACCGAGACATGATTTTTACCACGATTAAAAGCATTTGTTGAGAGGACAAAAAAAATTGTGTGAAGACTGGAGATGCGATGAATCGAACCCCGAGCCTCTATCAAGCATTGAATAGTGCTCTACCAATTGAGCTACATCCCCTTGCACATTTTAACGTTATTTAAAATAAAGTTAAAATAATTTTCCCTTAACCTCTCGATCCTTGTTGTTGGTTTGAGCCAGAGTCTTATTTCTCTTCCGTAGAAACCTAGACAGAATTAAGAGTCTTACTCCTTTCCCCTTGATTTGAAATTTGAAGGGAGGCCACTATTTTAAAAGCATCGTTCTTCAAGGACAGTAGATACCGAAATTAGTGAGTACATACGTACCTCACCTGTGTTAGCAGTAGTGTACAACAATCAAGCGTTGTCCCCTCTTCCCTGTAACAACTAGCGCAGTTTACTTAACGAACTAGTATCTCACTGATTTGATTTTAATGACGTTGATCATCAAGACAAATTCGAAGTGAGTATATATTGATATTGAGTCGCACGTAATTTGTCGATGGCAAGTTCTTTACATGTTTTAAGATGTACGCGTGCCACCATTTAACCCTTCTGATGAGTGAACAAAAAAGTTTGATAAATATACATGTAGATGGTGCTGAGAAGTTTCTGATCGACCGAAACATGTCTTTGAGATTTGCAAAGCACTGTACTACTAAACAGACGACGTACATGAAGTAGTAGCAGATATGTATGTGATCCATCTTATGCCCCGTAAAGTTTTTGAGCTTACGCCCTGTAAATTTGATAAACATGCAAATGCATGTAACTTGAAGGTCGTTCAAGCTCCAGTCCAGAGCGATGCCCCTGCAGCCTGCAATGCACCCCGGTCCACGGAAAGCTGGGCATCACTCAATCAGTCACTATGCTTGAATGACAAGCTGAGAGAGAAAGAGGGTCAAGTCTAGAGAGAGAGAAGAATGAAAAGGCTATGGTGAGCATGCATGCATGGCATGGGCATCCGCAATAGCAGAGGCCAGCTTTCAGATTCTCTGATTCTGTTGAACTAAAATCAAGGTTTTAAACACCCGCGTGTAGCTGACGCTATAGTCCGCTATAGCTGTTTTAGAGGATCTACCGCTATTTGCTTTCACATACCAACATAGTTGATTTAGCCCGCTATTGTCCCGCTATAGCTCCATTTAGCTGTTTTAGAAGTAAGCCGCTATAACTCTATAGGCCGTTATTTAAAACACTGACTAAAATGCTGACGAGAAGAGATACTGTCACTCGCTTGTCCATTGCTGTTCGTCTCCCCACGTCGTGAGTTCTGGTAGTCACCAGTGCATGCCTTCAAAGTGAGAGACCGGGCCAAAACAGTCCGCTGTGTTCGTCCATTGTGAATCTTTTTTTTTTTCTGAATATGCTTTCATATAGAACATCTTGATGGCCAAGCTGTCAAATCTCCACATCGTTCATTGCAAAACGGATGCACGTTGTTTTCGATGGATTTCAAGGTAACTTTTCACCTAGGCTTTGCTTTCAAGTTTCCAAACAGGTACTGCTATTATACATCCAAATTGTAAGAGAGTACTAAAAGCCAAACCGGAAAAGACCAAAACAAGGCACAAGTTGCATGATTTGTTCATGCATCCTCATGCCACGTAACAATTTCCCCCTCTAACTTTTCCTCTGTGTTAATGTATTGTTTTCACTTGAGAACATGTTAGTGTATTGTTCACTTGTACAGTTCAATCAATAGAGTTATTTTTTCCATTGATCATGTCCCCACTTGGAGTTGTAGTTCAAACAGAGCCTGGGGCATACTTGATAGGTGCAATCAGAAACTAATACTGACCTTTTTGACATTAAGAGGTAGTGCATGTGTTGGCGAAATCTGCTACTACAGTCACCACGTGACTCTTTAGATTGCTCTGAACACAATACTAATCACTTATGTTTTGTTTTCAGAGACCTGCATGATAATTCTTCCTGGGCAATAGAATCGGCTTCTTTCAGTTGATGTTAATCTGACTCATAGTGGCACCCTAACTGGCCTAAAGATTTCCACCTTGTGTTTTGATGATAAGTAGAAGATGTTGAGATGGAGAGGAAAGTGGTAGAGGAGTTTACATGCCCGGCAGTTGTTCTGATCATAGAGATAGAAGTCCTGTGAGCAAAGTACTGTAAACAAATACGTGGGTGGCTCGGAAATGAAGGTCTAAGCAAAAGAGATTTTTCTTTTTAAAAAAAAAAGCAGAAAAGGAGAGAAAAGCCTGGAAATTTTCACCTCAAGTTGTTACAGGTCTTTTGTCGTATTTACTCAGTACATCTCTTTCCTGTGGAAGAGTAGCAGTAAAGAAAGAAAAAAAAATTCTTACCTCAGTGAACTAGACGGCCCCCATCATGCTGTCGTTCTGTCAGCTTTTGTTTCAATCAGGAGCAGATACTGCTGCAGCTAAAAGGCAATGTTATCGTTGAGAAAACGAGAGGCAATATAACAGTAGCAAGATCATTCAGAACAATACAACAGAAGGAGCAAGCACATTTGCTGCTGTTGAAGAGACCAGTGGTGAAAGTGAGAGAGATGGAAGCATAGGCTGAGTGTGGCTTCCTCCAGCCGGCAGGGAGACATCACCTCCTCCATGGCTATCCTCATCGTCAACCTGAAGGTTTGCACAGCAACTTTGCCTCCTTTTGAATGCCATTTAGACATATCTTTTGCAGTTCCTTTTGCTCTCTTCCGTTGCTCAGTGATATTTCTCCGTGGCTTTTGGATATTGCAGTCTGATCCTTAGTACAATCTGGTTATTGTTTCACGGATTTTTAGTTCACACTACTGACATGCAAATTTCAGGAGGAGGAGGAGACAATGAGTGTGAGTGGGGGGAGTACTTCCCCTGCCCCTTCTGCTACACTGATGTGGAGATGCACCTCCTCTCTGACCATCTTCAGGAAGAACACTGCTTCGACATGAAAAATGTTGTTAGCAGAGACCTAACCCTCTCCTTTTCATGCTGCAATTGCATTTCCATTCATTTGCAGAATCGTCAGAAAATCAAGATGAATCACAAACGTGCGTCAAATTTGGTACTAGAATAGATTGAAGAAATCGCTCTGTTTCATGCAGCGAACCAAATTTCTGCAGTAACTAATGGTTGCTCAATATTGGGTATTTGGGTAGCTGTTTCTAATGACGACTAATTTCCTGTTCTTCGGGTGTGCCCCATATGCGCTGACAGGCTTGGCAATTGGACGGCTGCTCATTTCAGAATTCAACACTCGCATCTTCTGAAGGTTCTGTTCTCTGCGTTGTTTTTTCTCCTGGTAGTGTTAAGAAGATTGGTTGCAAGCTGTTGTTACCTATGAATCATGCACTGTTACAGTGTTACACATAGGACTAGCTCATTTCCATTGTCAATGGCATTTCGATGAAATGGGCAGAGGAAGAAGTCTCCTTCCGAGGCGGGCGAGAAGGATGCATATGGAGGAGACGAGGACTCCGACTTTGAAGAACCTTCGTACTGGAGCAGGTGCAGGCAGGCTCCAGATCCTACTCCAACTGATCCACTTCTCTGGCAGTTCATTTGCGGCGTTCCCCCGGCCGCAAATGAAGTTGAGGAGGAGGAGGCCGATGTTATTTCACCCATCCCTGATCATCGACGGTACGTACGAAAGCACTGTGCAACGCTGGCTGTATGAACCTGGAACTGACAATGGATGCTATTGGCACTACGACGCTTTGCTGAATCTGAACAGTTTCGTTCTTCCAGTAGGCCAGATGAGAGGGCGATGAATGATGATGCTTCGAAGCAGGACACCGAGGAGAGGCTGCAAAGAGTCGAGTTCGTGAAGCAGATGCTGATGATGACAATTACCTAACAAAGCAGGCCACGGCGAAGGAGGAGCGGGCGGCCGGCCGGCCTTGAGTCGTGAGTTGTTGCGCGACGCTGGACTACTCCGGCATGCATGAGCGAGGCCGAGCGGGCGGCGGAGGCGGACAGGATGAGGCGGCAAGCCATGGAGGAGGCGCGCCGCCTCGAGATGGAGGGGGACCCCTACTTCTGGATGCAGGAACGTGTCGCCGCCGTCGTCGACTTCGATCCCAAGCAGGGCGGCACCTGCTACAACCGCTTCCACCTCGCCCAGAGTTCGACATGGACGAGGAGTGTAAGTCTTAATTTCTCCATGATCGCCCTTCTTTTCTACTGCATCTTAATTGTGCTTCTCCAGCACTAGCCTTGTGTGCCTTTGTTTATGGCGACCATGCGTCAATCTCATCCACCTTATTTCTTTTGTGCTTTTTTGATTCCCCGGCATCGATCAACAACAGCGCCCCTTGGTCCGATGAGATTTACGGACACAGTCTACGAAACCAACAGATTCCCCGTGTGCCAAGCAGTAAACATCTTGTCTGTCAAGATAGCCTGCTCGGACGTTGGCTTCCCAATCCAAGTCTACGGCACTGTCATTGCCAGAGACAGCATCGACAGCAAGTGTCTTCATCTCTTCCGTCGCGATACAGACCATTGCCAACTCATCAACTCCAAGGTAATTAAATCTGCGGGACGATTAAAAGTTTCCTCGATCAGACCGTCTAGTTCGGCCATCGCAACACTTCTGTATAATTAAAACATTTTTGCAGGATGAACCATTGATCTTGACTGGACCAAAACGGGGGCTTGTGTTGATAGATAATAATTATGTTGAGACTGATCTCAAGATCAAGGATCATCAAGGGCAGGACCGACAACTCAGTAAAGGAATCGCAATGATCAGGGGCATAAGAGGTCGATCCACGGAATCTGAGGTTGAAACAGAGTCTATTGATACCAGGCTAAGTACCGTGGATGTCATGTATGCTGTTGTCAAGCGTTCGGTGGAGGCAATTAAAGTTCTACGGGGAGAGGTTCATGGAATAATCACTGCCTACACCACCAGCGTCCAGAAGAGGATTGTGCTTTCCGACAGCAAACTGGCTGGTGCCGAGACTGGGGACGGCGACGGAGATATCAAACTGATGCGATCTGTTGTATCTGTCAGTGTCAAGGATGTGCTGATCATTGATGCAAAGACTCATGGCGGCAAATTTGTATGCAATGAATTTACTCCAAGGGGCAACAAATGGAAAACTGTTGTGAGCACTCTTGGTGCAACCACGATGCGTGTCAAAGTTGCTTGGTCTGTAATGGACCCCTGACTGTGACTTTGGATCGGCTCACTGTTAAACTGATCAGTACTTATCATTGACAGATGTACATATATGCTTTGTGTGTAACCAACCATACATGATTTAGTTCGTTATTAAGGATCGTTGGCAGATGTGTGCCTGCAAATCATGAAACTGGCTGGTGCTTATTCCTACGCAGAACGTACACTCCAACGCTCTGCTTTGAGCAACAGAGATCGCTTCCTCAGTGGCCGCACGTTGCACAACAGCAACCCTCCCGAGCACATAGCTTGAACGGGCGCTCCCAGCCGCTTGAATTCAAGTTTGAACGCGTGTAGCGAATCTTGAAAACATATGGATATGAAAGTATGTGGGTACGACGGTATATATGATCTCTTGCATGGAATGTGGGCAACGCAAAGGCACATAGCGCCCGATCATGACCACTTCTATCTCAGTATTCTCATTTACAAATAGCTCCATCTCACTGCTTGCACTGGCAATCAAGTACTGATGCATCCAACCTAACGTACATGACAACCTTGGTGGGCTGTATACAATATCAAATCAAGCAGCTGTCTTTATAACACAGACACAGTGCTCACCATTTTCATGATAAGTTCACAAACATATTCTCTGCATTCCTTGGACAATCAGTTAAAAGATAGACTTTGTTGGCCCCCTTAATTGAGAATTCGGGTTCGGTTTTGAAAAATTAATGGTTCAGATAACTGCAAAACGGCTTTTGTATCTGTCACTAAGTTTGTGTTCCTTCTCTATGATGATGAGCTCCTCGATGATGCATTTCTTCAGTAGATGACTGCCATTTCCAGGATTCAACACACGTGTCTACTCAGGGTACCACTTGACTGTTGACTAATTTTTAGTAGTGTCATGCGGCTCATGCCATATGCACTGATTGCAAGCTGCATTTAGCTCAATGACATCTTCCAGAAGGCATGGTTAATGCTCATAAGTATTTGCGAAAAAAAAAATGCTCATAAGTATCCCTTGGTAATTTGTTCTTCAAGTTCATCGAAGTTCCAAGCATCATTGGCTGAGTATTCACCTGCACAGTATGAGTTAGAAACCATCGCAGGAAACACATTCTCACTTGATTAGACCTGTTGAACCATGTAGACAGTAGCCGAGATGCACAACATAAATATTTACCTATTGAGTCTCTCCGCAAGGCAGTTAAATGAGCACAGCTGCAGGAAAATGTATGGGTTGAATTTAGTAACCAAAATGTATAAGCATGAAAGAGATGGTGATGGATAAGAATAGTAACTAAAATGAAAACAGGAAAACAAACAGCATGGAGTTAATCTACTACTAAAAGATATGTATATCAAACTACATCCAGAAATTGAGAAGGAATAAGTGTTTGTGATGTTAAATGTCAGTGGAACAGATACCAGACACTAGTCATACAGCAAACAGCCATTTTTAAAAAAAAGAAAAAACTCCGATCCACTGACACACAAATACTTATAAAATATGAAATGTCAAACTTTTTTTTTTGAGGTGCCTTACTTCAGCCCTTACTATTGGAGAAGTTTATAGTGAGCAGTGTTAATACGTATGCCAATTAGCCCAAATGGTACACCTGATTAAACCTTTCGAGCAAATGGATAGATAAAGTATAAGCAGAGTGTCCAAGCATAGGCCCCAGACAAACGCAGACGGGGCTGGGCATGGAGTACTTGGTCTAGGGTGTTCAATGAATTTGGTAACATAAGAGGATGACAGTAAGCAAAGGGATATTGAACTATCTTAACGACTCAAACCTTTATAGAAACTGAAAAGGAAAATCTGAATGTAATCCTAACACCTTTCCAATTAAGTTGTAGACTTGAAGTACATTATACATGTCGTTCATTTATGCAAACTGCCCTCACAGAAAGAAAAGGAAAATAAGGCCAGTATAAGAATAATTGATCAAACCTTCCAAGTGCTTTTCCCAAGTCTGCACAGAGGGACCGAATATATGTTCCTTTTGAGCAAGTAACTCGAAATATCAAATTCTGTCTGTAGAAATGGTAACCAAAAAAAAAAAAAGATATCAAGAGGGGTTCAGGCAATCATACAACACTAACAAGACATCTTTTATCCACTACTGTTCAAATGTAGGAAACGAGGAAAGCAAGAATACCTGTCTTCTAAACTGCGCTCAATGTCAAACTTGTATATTGATATACGCCTTGGTGAAAGCTCCACTGTTTCACCCCTCCTTGCTTTGTCATACATCTTTTCGCCACCAACCTGATCCATTACCAAGTATCAACCATAAGAAAATAACACAACTTATGAACTCGTGATGTCATTGTTTATAAATACTACTAACAAATAGGCAGCGTGACTACACACTGAAGATCTAACAGTAATATCACGTTGTACCACAATCAAATATTTGCGCTATTATTTAAGCAAGCACAGTACATAAACAAGGTCTCAGATAGTGTGACAACTCTAGCCCATATGCACCTTATCTATTCATTTATTGTTTCACAGAATCAACAATATACTTCATGTTGTTTGTAGCTTATTATCCAAAAGTGTAAAGCTGCTGAGCAAATCGTCATTCATGGATAACAGATAGTTACCAGCTCCCACAAACAACTCTAGCAACATTCTCTAAAGTAAATTAAATGGTTAAACGATATTTAGATACAAGGATAGTGTACCTTAATGGCAGAAAACATTGGAGGCACTTGCCATATCTCACCCTTGAATGATGCTACAGCCTTTCTAATATCCTCATCTTTGATGTGTTCCCATGGTTCCCTTTGGATAACCTGATCATAGAAGAATGGTAAGAATAAATTTTCATTTGAAGTAGAGTTGCAAAAATACAGACAGTACAAACAAATAGTTTTTTTCTCAGAGCACAATGGATTTAGATTAATTATTCATATAAAAATATTGAAATTGCACACAATCAAAAATTGAGATCTGAAAATAGAGTTTGTAATTTATGACATTTGCGGCACAATCAACTATTAATATCTGAAAGTAGAGTTTTTAATTTCTCACATTCGTAAGGATAGGATCAAACAAACTCTTGCAGAGCTAAAAGTCAGCAATTTGCCGATAAGGAGATGAACTTATTTGCAGGACGGACTGTTTCAATATAATTTTTCCGCAACATCAAACATAAGCATTGACTGTGAACCTAGTAAGTTGGTATTTGGCAGATCATCATAGAGAACAGAAGACCGATTTGCAATTAAGTAGGCCCATTTGCAATCCGTGAACAGAGGAATAATGTTTAGCGGATCATCATAGAGATGCTAAGATACGTACTGGTGAATCTGCATCCCAGGTCGATGTGGCTTCTCCAAGTCGGAAAACACCGCTGTAGCCTTTAACCATTCCTTGGTAGCTTCAGATGCATGAGAACATTCGTTCAAAAGAAGAATTTACAGCAAACATTCAATCAAAAGAAGAATTTACAGCAAACATTCATTTAAAAGAAGAAGTTACAGCAAACATTCATTCAAAAGAAGAATTTACAGGAAAGTGGTAGAAGGTTACAGGAAGTTACCTATCAACTATTTTGGTTGCTTTCCCTACACAAACAATCAACAGTCCAGTTGCCATGGGGTCCAGAGTACCAGCATGTCCGACCTGCCAGCACAGATATTGCAAACACATACTTAGTGCTAAGAGGTAAGAGCACATTCAGCTATCATCAAAATCCCTGGTATCACCTTTTGCACTTTCACTAAGCGCCGCAACTTTCCACAAACAGTAAATGAAGTCCATCCTGATTAACAGAAATATGAGTTCAGATAGGGAAAAAAAAATCAGGATGGAAGGCAACAGGGTATAATAAAGCAATGTCCCAAGGCAATCCTGTCTGGACACTAAGGGCAGGTACAATGCTACACGTAGGCAGTCTCAAAACCCGTCTCATGCAACGCCACGTAGGATTTTTGATGAGGTGGAAGAGAGAGAGGAAGGAAAAAGAAATAGGCGGTTATTTCGCGAGGCAACCACCTCAAGTGCTAAAATTTAGGAGTATGAGACGGCTAACTGAAAGTGCATGTGCACCCCTAGTGGGTTTTGGTGTATTGTATGACAACATGATTAAAGGTCTAAT
>LAPY01000696.1:38063-53881 GCA_000970635.1 Eragrostis tef
TGATACTGCATTGTCCATTACCATGTTCTCTGTTATGCATCACGCCGTAGTTCAGATTCAGAACTGCATTTCGTTGCAGCCTCTGCACAAGCTGCTCCGAGCATTAGCTTATGCAAGCAGTACTTGTATTATCCAAGCTTGCAGTCAGACCAATGGCGCCTGCTTCCTGTCCCTCTTGGCCGTCTGCTGGCATCAGTGCCTGGAGCTGGAGATGGATCGAAGACCGTGGTCAAAGAGCAAGCATGACTGAGTGAGTAGTTGCTGCCATGGCCGATGGCCGGTCGGCCGTGCAGATCGGGCAGCTGGCATCCATCCAGTTCCCGCAGGCTTTCTCTCAGTTTCAGGCCGAAAGTTTCAGAGCTTCAGTTTAAGGGACACATCATGTCGACACGGACGGACGAGCCAAGCACTCTCGCATCTGTTCCTTCAATTGCTGCCTCTCAATTCCCATCATCATCGGATGCCCAAAGGATCCCCGTCCGAGGTTAACGTTCGCTATCAGCTCTGCTCATCTTATCAAAACCGTGCGCACTCTGGAAGCAAATCCATGGACCAGATACTAGAACAGTTGACAGTTCGATCGAGGCCTGGTCGTTAGACCGAAGACTAACGACGATGACGTGTGAGAGCTGAGAAATCATGGACGAGAATATCACATCGATCCATCGACATCGCATTACGAGGAAGCAAAGCATGCAGTCAAAGCAAGCAGCTTTAATTCCTTCCTGCATGTGAATGCCTTTAGCAAGTTTTAGCGCGCTCATCTGATGATCTGATGGTCGGACATGCCTGCTGCGCGCTATGGCTCAGTTGTTCTTGTTGCTTGGCCGTCGGCCCATTGGCGCTGTGATGAATCGCTCGCAACCTAGAGTTCGGATTCTGTACAACTGTCTGATCATCGTCGGGCCTAATCACCTTGAAGACAGGATCACACGCGTCACATTCGTAGGCCGATCCGATGGCTCCGAACGACTGTGAAGAAGGAATGTCCATTTCATTTCCAGCTCAAAATAGTCCATATAGATGAAGCTGGTTTTATTTAGATCCAGAAATTTGTGCATTTCAGGCAAGCAGCTGAGTTAGATGGATCCATCATTGTTCCTGGGTACACAAAACTGTGGCCAAGATAGAATAGAATGCAGAATGGGGGTCCGATCAAGAAATAGGGCTAGGTAGCAGTACGAGAAAAGCAACATGCACGTTCTTCATCCCTCTTTGTGCACACATTTCCTACTTAGCATCAAGTATGGTAGCTACCTAGTTGTAAAACCTGTAACCCAAAATCCTGCTAGCATCTACTGAGCAACAGAGCATGACTGCCCATGCCCCTATGTATGTTTTCGTTGCAACTTCTGATTAATTTAACAATTGTCCTTGAAGGCTTAACCATGAATTATCAGAATTTTTTGGCACCTTTGCTTTCAGAAAAGTTTTTTGGTGCCTATTTAGCTTAAGCTAAGTAATTCAAATGGGCTATTGTAAAGGGGAACTATTTTTTTTTGCTCAATCTTATTTCTTCAGTAAGTTAAGGCATCATCAAATCATCCTCAAGCAAATCAGAGACAACTAATACATCAATGCGCTAAAATGGAGATGAAAAGTTAGTGATGATTGTACACGCGCAAAAAAAAAAGTTGCGGCGATCGTTGCGGCATAGAAATGTACAAGGGGTAAGAACACAGTATGCCCTTTGAAACCTTCCGCTATGCTATGCTATTTGTGAGCAGTGCAATACGGGCAAGGGGTATTTCCGTTTCCATGTCCAATAATTCCAATCCTAGGATCATTGGTTTCAATATTCAACTACCTCATCATGCCGTTGCCAGGGATAGGATAGGAGCCGCTATCCTGCCAACCGCTCAGCTCGGGCAGTGGAATTCGCTCGCAAGTTCACATGCGAATTCTTGCACTGCATTGGTAGTTTCAGATCCGGTAAATTGTGTAAGAGCGACCTCTGTTGTGTGAACTTTGTCAAGCACATGTGGATGATTCAGTAGCTAGTATATCATTCATACATACCGGTGTCACGAAGCAGTAGTATTGCAGGAAATATCTTTGTACCTGCCATCTTTTCGTCAATTTTCAGTACAGCAGGGAAAATTACACCAGTGCTGAGCGTCCAATTTTAAATTGGGGGTAGGAGCTGGAAGAGGTAAGAACCATTGACCTCCATATAATCCATTGCATCGATCGCTCTATAGGGTCTAGGGCTCGGCATGGCGTAGGCAAATTCCAAAGACAAGCTGCAAGAGGTCACTTGTCCTACTCTGTTTGGTTTGGCTAGAATAGATAGGTTGCGCCCCTATATCTCCTTGGCCATCACGTCTCCATCACATGGAGTACTAGCAAGGCAGTTGTTCATCTGATCATCCTTTGCCTAGCACTACTAGCCTCCTATAACATTCATCGAAAAAAAAAGATTATAACGATAAACGATCGTATAACCAAGTTAAGAACTGAAGTTTTTCATCTAATTAACAGAGCTTTCCTAGGCAATGACATCAAGGCGTTTTGGGAGAAGACGCGCTACGGAAAAAGATCATTTGGCTTGATCATGTGGCAATGATCGCCACCCGTTCCGGTTCAGTGACCTGGCCATGCAATGCTTTTTTCTCTGTTGCCCAACAACCAACTCGGCGGATGAACGTAGCTCAAACCAACTCGGCGGATGAACGAAGCTCAATGAAATTTGCGGCGTCACACCGGTTTCACAGTGTACCGCGCTACAGTCCAAGAAGAGGACGGAGAGAGACCGGAAGGCAAAGAAACGGGCCATGTAAAACAAGAAGCGAAAAAGTAGCGTATGAGGATGGTACACTGGGGAAAAGAGAGCAGGTTTTTCCCTTCCCCCTCTCCCTTTTCAGAGCCCAAACAAACCGGCGATTAAAAGGGATGTTAAGTATAGTCATCAGCAGAGATATTTGCTGGTTGAGTAATTGCTGCAAGATTATCGTCTCTCTTTTATCCCTCTCCTGATGGAGGAGCCCCTAGCCAATTTGCCATGTTCATACAAGAACACAGGATACACAGACCCTGACCCCCAAAGCCCCAAGTTTTATCACCTCACTCTGCTATAAATAGTCTCCATTGGAGGTTCTTGCCCCTTTGCTACAAGCCCTTTCCCTCTCTGCACGCAGAGCAACGAGACAAGCCACATCGACATACATGTACGCCCTTGCACAACGCCACCACTAAACAACTCTAGAGAGAGAGAAGGGAGACAGACAGACAGAACTGCCGGCCAAGAAACAAAAGAGTGATCAAACCGAGAAGAGAATTCCTTCCTCCCAGTCCTTCCCATCCAAGGAGCGGACCGGAGGATCTTCAAATTTCAAGGTTGAGTTGAGGAGGAGATCCAGAGCGAGAGGGAGATGGGGATGATGCCCGGGTGGGTCGCCGGCCTGGTGGCGGAGAGCTTCTTCGTCGGCTGCCCCGCGCACGAGAACCGCAAGAAGAACGAGAAGAACATCTTCTGCCTCGGATGCTGCGCCAGCATCTGCACCCACTGCGCACCGGCCCACCGCCACCACCCTCTCCTCCAGGTACGCTTCATTTCTCTTCCTCCTCCTCCCCGTGTTCCTTCCATGGCGGATGTGCAATTCTCGCGCTCGTGTGTCTATCTGCAGCCGTGGAGGTGATCAGTTGGGACGATCCCGTCCTTCTCTGTTCTCTGCTTCGCTAGTTAATTCTCGCCGTTGTTTAATTCTCGCCGTTGATCTGCTGCTTTGGTTCAACAAGGCAGGGACGAAACGGCGCAGCTTTTGGGCCTCGGTTCTTGTGCATGGGTGAATCTCATAAATAATGCTCCAATTAATTATTAAAACGAACAGGGCGCAGTACTAGAGGCTAGACGAGGGATGGTGTGTGTATCTCGCTTTTGTTTTGTCCTGTGCTGTCTTTTCAGTCGCTGTTCCTTTCCCGCTTGCTTAGATTTGGCCCAGGTTTAGTTTAATTCGTCTTGATTTGATTTGATTTGACTTGATCCGTGGTCTCGGATCACATATGCTTCTCCAATTTGGGTGGAATTCTTTGCTAATCTTTGATGTGTACTTGCCCCGGTCCTCGCCTTTGTCGCCTTGTGCGCTTTGGGTCATGCATGCCACTCCTTTTAGGCGTCGAATTAGGTGATGATTGCGCCCTGTAACCGTCACCAAATTCGCACAAAACAACAATTCCATGCTTTGGACTAGTCCATAATACTAGGTCTAGCTACTTGCTCATCGAAAATTAACTGCTCGGGAGCAAGTTTAACTGATCGCTGCGGTAAATTCTCCGGGTGGAAGTTAAAAATCCTCTTGCATGCAAATCCTTCCATTCCGCTAATTACTGATCTGCCTGGAACTAGCGCAAAGCAACAATTCCGTTCTTAATTTTATTAGAAAATTCCTTGCTCGGTAAAAATAAAGTAGCTCAATTGTATTGGCACGTCCTCTACGTGACAGGAGGAGGAAATTCGAATCTTTCGCATGCAAATCTTTTCCTTCTGTCCTTTTTCCTTTCCCTTTTTCCCCCTTGAATTTGCTTGTCTTCTTGCTGCCACTTCTCCTTTCTTCTTTCGTGCAACTAATCGGATCAGTACTTGTTGGTGGCCTGGGTAACTCTGATGTGAGCGTGGATGGGGAAAAAGTTACTGCCTCTTGGCGTTTCACCAGAAATGGCCATAGTCTTGCATGGTGAAAAATTCAACCACAGCATTCATACCTTCCCCAAATGCTCTCTGTGTTCTTATCCTCTTGATTGATCGTTGATGCTTGCAGTAAATCAATTTAACCCTTTGTGATGATCTTTATTCTTCCATGTAAACATTTCCGGGTTGCTGAAAATTGTGCATACATTCTGCGTAATCACCGTCCTGTTTGCGAGGATTTCCAATAATAGGCCTGTTTATCCAAACTGTTTTGCCATGTATAGAAACATGTCCTGCTCGTCTGCTCGTACTCCCCTGCAACGCTGGTGGTAAAAATGGGGGCATCTTAGGATTCTTACAGCCTGGGACACGCAGGTTTACCATATGCGTGCGGATGGTAAACTTGGGCCTTGTTTTTTCTTTACCAACAGGGTCTCAAAACTATTCCTCACTATTCACCAGAGCCACAGGGTGACGCTCTGGTTTACCCTTTTGCCCCAAATCGTGTGTTGGATTTTGTCCTGGAGGACAGCTCTCGATTCTCGAAGGGTAGTTTGGTCAGTGTAGGTGTATAGTACTACTGCCCGGCCAGTCAAAGCATGGGCCAATGTTCAGCCTGTTCGCTTGCTTCTCGGCTGTTTTGCAGCAGCTACAGTGTTTCAGTTATTTTTTCTGCAGTGTTTCTGCAGCAGCTACAGTGTTCGCAGTTATTTTTCTGCAGCCGCAGCCGCAGCTGCAGCCTGCCGAACAGCCTGGTTACCCAATCAAGTCGTCCTACTAGTGTTTATTTTCTTGTACTCCACCACTTATTAATCTTAGTACTACTCGGAATTATTTATACTGCCTAAACATGTTTAGCGCAAAATTTGAGGCACTGACTTTGTTTCCTTACTTACATTTGCAAAATTTTACTAGGTGCGACGCTACGTGTACAATGACGTCGTCCGCCTTGGTGATATGGAGAATCTCATCGACTGCTCCTACGTTCAGGTGATTGGCAATGCAGTATACTATGCCTTTTCTATCTAGTATGATAATGCTTGGTATGTAGTGCTCATGACTTTGCTAGCACCTGTGCAGTCCTACACCATCAACAGCGCCAAGGTGATCTTCCTGAAGCCTCGGCCGCAGTCCAGACCGTTCAAGGGCTCCGGCAACGTCTGCCTGACATGCAACAGGATGCTCCAAGAACCCTTCCATTTCTGCTGCCTGTCTTGCAAGGTGAGGGACGATCTACTATATGTCACAAGTGTTGCATCACCACCGGCCCGTGAGATGCATCGTCATGATGAAGATGAAGTGAAAGGGACATGCTGCTGATCGAGTTCCGCGATGACCACATGGTTTGTTTGCAGGTGGATCATGTGATGATGCAGCAGGGAGGGGACCTGTCCAACATCCTGCAGTACTACGGCGGCGGCGTCGGAGGCGCCGCGGCCAACGACCCGGACCACCTCGCCTTCCCGCGGTTCGAGAACCTCCGCGTCGACGGCTCCGACCTCGACGACAACACCGACGGCGGCACGGTCACCCCGAACTCGATCCTCGAGGACCCGACGCACCACTATGGCGGCGGCGGCGGTGGATCGGCTAGGAACGTCGACGGTGGCAGCGTCGCGCGGCGCGGCGAGGCGGGGAAGAGGAAGAAAGGGGGAGGGTTCTTCCCTCAGATCGTGCTGTCGCTGGGCAACAGGAGGAAGGGTGCCCCCCACAGGTCCCCTCTGGCCTAAGCACCTTGATCATGCAGTTAGTTATCACTAGCTATTAGTAGCGGTTGCATTGATGGTCGTGGTAGTAGCTAGTAGTATTAGCAGTGTGTTATAATAGCCTTATGATTAGCCTTGTAGAGAGGAGGAGGAGAAGAAGATGGGTTTGGTTTGGTTGGTTGGGAGCTTTGAGAGGGGCCTTCGTTGTCATCCATCTACTGATGATAGCTATAGGGCCATTCTCAAGCCAGGCAGTTTGCTTGATGAGACTGAGAGAAGCAAGTTCCCCTGTTACAGGCCTAGGTAGGCACTGGTCGGTGGGACCCGTGGTGCAGGCTGGGTCCACAAAAGGTGGCTACCAATTTTGTACTTGATGTAACAAGGGTTCATTGCATACACTTCCACAAATATATATATCTTCCCCGGACCATATTCATCAGCAGTGTACATTTGTGTGACACGGTGCTTTTCAGATTATTCAGTGTGATGAAGCTGCCTGTATTGGTGATTAGTGTCACTTTACAGCTCGTTTGATTTTATTACCGTGCATCGTTTGTAGCAACTGTGTATCGCTTGTTGCTTTGACCAGTTAGCATGCATGTGAAGCACACGTCCAGGTCCAGTCCAAACTCTTCAATCGCGTTGCTGCAGCTGTGTTGTTTCGATGCTGTTTGATCGATCGATGCAGTAGTGGTGCTTCACTTTGCAATGGACCACTGTGTGTGCCCCTAGTCTAGAGAGAGGGGTCGCCAAAGCATTACCCCCCAGATCACCTGGATGTCTGTCATCTTTCAGATCAGGCAGGGTAAAGCTTTGCCAGACCCTTTTCCATCTCTCCTTTTACCGACTACTACAATCTCACATTAGATCTTCAGCATAATTTAGTACTTCCCATACTCTTCGTCAAGAGAAAATGCGGAGATAACATGTTCACAAATCACAAGTAAATCCCATGCATGCATGGTTATCGTACTAGCAAAGAACATTTTCCCCTGGCGTTCGAGCAAGGTGGTTAGTGAGTGACCAGGGTATGTGCATACGAATAGTGCGCAGCACTCCAAACCAATATCACTTCCTCTTTTTCCACATATATATCCTTCCTCCATTCGGCGGCCGTCTCCATGTGAAGCGACCCTCACGGCTTGGCGGCTTCTAGAAGTCTCTTTTTGTTGATTTGTTCTCGTCTTGCTGCTCTAGAACGGTTTTGCGTATATGCCTACATGGTCGAATTGGAACCAATCTTCTCGTCCATTATCGCCGATTTATATATATTTCAAATAAACTGAATTTGTGCTGTGTAAATGCATATACTCAGCTTTTCAGCAGGGACGGCCCATTCATGCATGCACAACGCAAGGCCACTTGCAAGTTAGTTTAAGTGATGAGTGAGGGTTCCGAGGCGGCTGATCCCGACAATCACTTGGGACGGCGGGCCCTGTCGGTGGGAGGAAGCACATCAAAGGGATGGGGGCAACAGCGATTAGCTAGCAAATCCCTCCGGCTCCGCGAGATAGGGACATATAGCATGGCACTAGCCACTAACTTTAATTAATCATCATCAGCTAACGCTTTCATGGTTAACAAACGCAGCTTGGTCACACTCTAGGCTTCGGACTTTTTTTAGCTGATGGTGTTGGGCAATTTTCTACTACATTTTTTTAGTTAATAAATACAGCTTGGTCACACTTTTCGATACTCTCTACATCTCTATTTCATCTCTTATTCTCATTTTCTGTGCATTATATTTTCTTATTTCTCTTTGTTTCTTGTGACCAAAGTTAGAATCATGGGTATTACTATGAAATAGAGAGCTAGAATAGTAACTAGTGCTGCATGATAACTATATATCAAGTGCAGTTTGGCGAAGAAACGATCGATGTGGAATGGACTAAACTACAGTACTAGGCAGTATGGTCAGTTTAAAGAAGGGGCAGCATCCAAGCGCGCACTAGCATGGCGTATTAGCTGTGGGTCCATTGCCATGGCTGCACTCGTGCAGACGTCCGTACGATCAGTTTTTAAACAGAGCCGTACGCTGGTCCTCGAGCACGGCGTTGAAGACAATCTGGCGTTATCCCTTCCTTCCCGTGTGTCGTACGTGTCACGGGAAGCGATGGCGGATCCACGGAAGATACTCCACTCTCGCAAAAACTCGTAACGAGAATGTTTTGGGCTCGATTTGAGAAACGTTTTCTGCTCTTATTTTTCAGGTTAACATTTTTTCTGCTTAACAAACAGACAATCGAGAGAGAGAGAGAAGGGAGTGGCAGGGACAGACCTGAGCAATTTGTTTTGCAGTGTCCTCGAGTGTGGTGTGGACCCGAATTGCAGCCCTTTGACCCAGCTTCCCTCCCTCCCTGGGCCCCGATCTCTCAGAGGCCGGGTTTTCGAGGCTTCATTTCAGCCATCAGCAATTCAGCATGCTGCATGCATCACGCTGAAGATCACAATTAACCACATGTGGTTGGTTGTTGCATGTGTTGCTTTGTATTTTTTTTTTGTTTTTCTTAGTCTTGGTGATGACTATAGATGAGGCCTGACATGTATGATGGGTTAGACTCTGTAATTCTATATTGTATTGTTTTTATCTTCTATCTTAATGAATGGCAGTGCTTCTGATTTATTTAAAAAAAATGTTGAGACGCGGTCACATCACCAGCATCCTGTATATATAGAGCATGCATGCACGGCCGGGATCGCCGGAAACGCCGGACCACCGACTACACTTGCTCCGATCCACACTTGCTCCGTCAGAAATGGTTGTGCTGTGTCTTGTCCCATACATGAATCGTCATGTCGAAAGTTACAGGACGCTTCTCTTGGCGGCGATGCATCTATCGAGGAAGCTTATCTTCTGCCAGCAGTGCTGATCGATCAAACTGACCAGTTGCTTGGCCTGGACCCGGCCGGCCGGCCCCTTTCCTTCTTGTTTTGAGGAGAAGGATAGATCGAGTCTGTCATCTCGGCACACCACCTCGTGTCGGTACGACGCTTCACCACTTTGCTCTGTTCCAGGGAAGCCTTGCCTTTTCGCACCACGCTTCCATGATCGGCCAGTCAGTGTGTTTGGCCGGGTTTTTTCTTTCCCCCCGAACAACCAGTGTTTGGCTTTATCCATAGATTGATCAGTTCGTGATCGCCTACTCCGGCTTTATCCATCGGTTAATTAGTTTGCATTGAGATCACGTACTCCGAAATTGATGATGATCAGCGGCACGCGATTTAATTGGATGGATACGTACAAATATGCACAGTGGGACTCGTCAAAGCACTGTTGCTATACTGCTCGATCCCGTCTGGGCAAATGCATGCATGGAGAACGGTGGTTACAGGCTTCAGCAGCGTACACGTGGTGGCGACACGATCAAAGAAGGTGATTGGTAGTGCCCGACGGCGAAGATAACCAGGAAAATTAACGAGGCAACGCGCTAGCTAGCTACCGTCGTGGCGCAACTGCCAAAATAAATAATTAAAAGCTTCAAAGTGACAATTCGAACCCTCCCTCCCTGGGCCCCGATCTCTCAGAGGCCGGGTTTTCGAGGCTTCATTTCAGCCATCAGCAATTCAGCATGCTGCATGCATCACGCTGAAGATCACAATTAACCACATGTGGTTGGTTGTTGCATGTGTTGCTTTGTATTTTTTTTTTGTTTTTCTTAGTCTTGGTGATGACTATAGATGAGGCCTGACATGTATGATGGGTTAGACTCTGTAATTCTATATTGTATTGTTTTTATCTTCTATCTTAATGAATGGCAGTGCTTCTGATTTATTTAAAAAAAATGTTGAGACGCGGTCACATCACCAGCATCCTGTATATATAGAGCATGCATGCACGGCCGGGATCGCCGGAAACGCCGGACCACCGACTACACTTGCTCCGATCCACACTTGCTCCGTCAGAAATGGTTGTGCTGTGTCTTGTCCCATACATGAATCGTCATGTCGAAAGTTACAGGACGCTTCTCTTGGCGGCGATGCATCTATCGAGGAAGCTTATCTTCTGCCAGCAGTGCTGATCGATCAAACTGACCAGTTGCTTGGCCTGGACCCGGCCGGCCGGCCCCTTTCCTTCTTGTTTTGAGGAGAAGGATAGATCGAGTCTGTCATCTCGGCACACCACCTCGTGTCGGTACGACGCTTCACCACTTTGCTCTGTTCCAGGGAAGCCTTGCCTTTTCGCACCACGCTTCCATGATCGGCCAGTCAGTGTGTTTGGCCGGGTTTTTTCTTTCCCCCCGAACAACCAGTGTTTGGCTTTATCCATAGATTGATCAGTTCGTGATCGCCTACTCCGGCTTTATCCATCGGTTAATTAGTTTGCATTGAGATCACGTACTCCGAAATTGATGATGATCAGCGGCACGCGATTTAATTGGATGGATACGTACAAATATGCACAGTGGGACTCGTCAAAGCACTGTTGCTATACTGCTCGATCCCGTCTGGGCAAATGCATGCATGGAGAACGGTGGTTACAGGCTTCAGCAGCGTACACGTGGTGGCGACACGATCAAAGAAGGTGATTGGTAGTGCCCGACGGCGAAGATAACCAGGAAAATTAACGAGGCAACGCGCTAGCTAGCTACCGTCGTGGCGCAACTGCCAAAATAAATAATTAAAAGCTTCAAAGTGACAATTCGAAATTGTGAAGGATGGAAGAGCATGTCCGGTGGCAGAGGCCAGCAGGGAGTGGTGCCGGTGGGCCAGGGATCATGAGCTCGTGTCGGACTCGGACTCGAGCCTGTGCGCGCGTGTCCGTGCTCTGGACGGATCCCGTCGCGCGCCGTGGCCTTGGCCCCGCGCCACCAACCGACCCGACCCAGCCACCCTTGCTCCCCAAAAGCCCCGCCAAAACCCTCATCGACCATCACCCATGGGGCCACATGTCAGCGACACACCCCCAGCTTCAGTGACCGCGTAGTCACGTGTAAAATAAACGTGCACAGCAAAACAGCCACGTCCTGTATGTTGGGGTCTCGTCACTCCGCCGCTACTGAGGCATTGGCCGGTGCAGCGCAGTCATCACACACAATCTATACGGGAGCAACGATCGTGGTGGCCCAACCATGAGTCTGTGGATCGGTCAAGTCACTCTTTGCAATGTTGGCCACACCTCCGCTGTGCTCAAACATGGTGCCTTGTCCCTCCCCTCTTCTGCCTTTACATGGAATGTGGCCCTTTCCCCTTAGCTGCTACGCCTTTTGCTAGCTGCTGCGTAGCTGACTGTATTCAGCGGACGATCGAATACTGTTCTACGGGTAACCCTTAGGATCTGTCGGTGTACTTTTCTGTCACACGTGCGGCGGCAGCCCAGATCGTTGTCAGAAAAACGGCCACCGACAGACTGTTGGGACAGCGGTTGTCACACAGACAGTTTGAATGTAGAAGCGTGCTTGTTGCAGAAACATATTCAGTGCGATGCACATGAGATCGCGAGTTATAATTTAAAATCATGCTATGTCTACGAAGAATGCTTAGGTTTTTATGGTTATTCAATGATTAACATATTTTTTCTGTCACAAGAGATAATAGAGGAATGAACACTAAAAATCTGTATTTATAACCGAGAGAGAATATTAAAGCAAAAGTGATAATTCCATCCACGTAATAAATACATTGTCAACAAATATATTCTCAACAAATTACGATTTATTTAGGTCTAGTATCTATGCAACGACCGCAGTAGTTCACTAACCCAGCGGTTAATATCACTGTGAAAATTGAAATACTTTTCAACTCGTTGCCCTCAGAACCATGATCTAGGTATATGTTTTCTTGCCCCACGTGGTAGGTATTTGTGATGTGCTATTTTGCCAATCTTGGAGAAACAGCGGTAACCAAAATACCTGCAAATATCGAAGCCGCTTCGGTGCCTCCAATGATTGCCCGGCAGAGGCCAGCAGGGAGTGGTGCCGGTGGGCCAGGGATCATGAGCTCGTGTCGGACTCGGACTCGAGCCTGTGCGCGCGTGTCCGTGCTCTGGACGGATCCCGTCGCGCGCCGTGGCCTTGGCCCCGCGCCACCAACCGACCCGACCCAGCCACCCTTGCTCCCCAAAAGCCCCGCCAAAACCCTCATCGACCATCACCCATGGGGCCACATGTCAGCGACACACCCCCAGCTTCAGTGACCGCGTAGTCACGTGTAAAATAAACGTGCACAGCAAAACAGCCACGTCCTGTATGTTGGGGTCTCGTCACTCCGCCGCTACTGAGGCATTGGCCGGTGCAGCGCAGTCATCACACACAATCTATACGGGAGCAACGATCGTGGTGGCCCAACCATGAGTCTGTGGATCGGTCAAGTCACTCTTTGCAATGTTGGCCACACCTCCGCTGTGCTCAAACATGGTGCCTTGTCCCTCCCCTCTTCTGCCTTTACATGGAATGTGGCCCTTTCCCCTTAGCTGCTACGCCTTTTGCTAGCTGCTGCGTAGCTGACTGTATTCAGCGGACGATCGAATACTGTTCTACGGGTAACCCTTAGGATCTGTCGGTGTACTTTTCTGTCACACGTGCGGCGGCAGCCCAGATCGTTGTCAGAAAAACGGCCACCGACAGACTGTTGGGACAGCGGTTGTCACACAGACAGTTTGAATGTAGAAGCGTGCTTGTTGCAGAAACATATTCAGTGCGATGCACATGAGATCGCGAGTTATAATTTAAAATCATGCTATGTCTACGAAGAATGCTTAGGTTTTTATGGTTATTCAATGATTAACATATTTTTTCTGTCACAAGAGATAATAGAGGAATGAACACTAAAAATCTGTATTTATAACCGAGAGAGAATATTAAAGCAAAAGTGATAATTCCATCCACGTAATAAATACATTGTCAACAAATATATTCTCAACAAATTACGATTTATTTAGGTCTAGTATCTATGCAACGACCGCAGTAGTTCACTAACCCAGCGGTTAATATCACTGTGAAAATTGAAATACTTTTCAACTCGTTGCCCTCAGAACCATGATCTAGGTATATGTTTTCTTGCCCCACGTGGTAGGTATTTGTGATGTGCTATTTTGCCAATCTTGGAGAAACAGCGGTAACCAAAATACCTGCAAATATCGAAGCCGCTTCGGTGCCTCCAATGATTGCCCCGTTGCTTTTTGCTACACTCCCTCGTCGTGGCCGACCTGAATCCTGCGGAATCTGGCACCATGCAACGCACAGAACCACCTCCTGTCCGTGCTGCTGTGATGGTCTCATCCGTCTCTTCTCCTCATCTTTTGCTACACCCCCATGGCAGCTTTGCCACATGCAACCTGAAACCAAACCAACCAACCAAGATACTGTACATCGTAGAATCTCCATCGTGTACAGTACATTGTCATGTACCGTACGCTGTAGACTCTCTCTCTCTGCGCCCACATATAACCTTCTTCGATGTGTACATTGCCTCCCTTACCTTTTCAACGGACAACTCGTTATCTGAAGATATACTAGTTTATGCATCTGCGGTGAAAATTCAGTCCGTGGAATTGATGTGAGCCCACAGGCCAAACGCTCATTGGGTGCTGAACTACTGATGAGTGAGAGAGTGCTGTGACCACACCACATTCCACAGGTGAGGTGATAAATTGAATCAGATAATAATTGGGGTCCTGGACGGGATGGACCATCTCGAACTGATGCCGGTTTTTGGAGCAGTGCACAGCCATGTCTCCCCAGCCCCATGCAATCGGTCAAATTCAATTCACCAATCGCCGGTCACCACCTACACAAAGTCCTCCCAAATTTAATTCTTTGCTTATCATGCACCAAACAACCCATGCGGGTCTGCTGCTGCCGTTGAAAACTCGTGTACTGGCTCTGGAGAAAAGAGAGAAAACATGCTGATGAGTGAGAGAGAGTGTTGTGACCACACCACATTCCACAGGTGAGGTGATAAATTG
The DNA here is from genome assembly GCA_000970635.1 of Eragrostis tef. Classification (NCBI taxonomy): domain Eukaryota; kingdom Viridiplantae; phylum Streptophyta; class Magnoliopsida; order Poales; family Poaceae; genus Eragrostis; species Eragrostis tef. Next base: position 52,300 of record LAPY01000696.1, read on the forward strand.
AATCAGATAATAATTGGGGACCTGGACGGGATGGACCATCTCGAACTGATGCCGGTTTTTGGAGCAGTGCACAGCCATGTCTCCCCAGCCCCATGCAATCGGTCAAATTCAATTCACCAATCGCCGGTCACCACCTACACAAAGTCCTCCCAAATTTAATTCTTTGCTTATCATGCACCAAACAACCCATGCGGGTCTGCTGCTGCCGTTGAAAACTCGTGTACTGGCTCTGGAGAAAAGAGAGAAAACATATCTGTCTCTCTGGTACAAATGTTAACTCAAAATTTTAGATTATTGAATCATACATGTAGAATTAATTCATGAAATTTGTGTGTTGTTTGTGGACTGTGGTTCAGAGAAAGGCCCAATGATGGGGGAGGAGAAGGCTGAGTGGGGGACAGACGACAGAAAAGTGGGGGTCCAATCGCAATGGGCCTTTTTCTTCTTCCCCGTGGCTGCCGCTCTTGAGGCTGCAGGGGAAAGGGAGGCAGCAGCCGCCCCCATCTCATCAGAGCGCCTCATCAGATTTCAGCATCCCCACACCTCCATTATTGTACATCGCTTTGACCGCTGGTCTCCTCTAACCTCTCACACACCTTAACCAAGCACTAATCCCTGGCGTGGCGCCAACGAGGAGGCGTCCATCTCAGTGCACACGTGTACTGCTCAAGCTTTTCATTACTGTCAGTGAGGTTCAATCCGGAGCTCAAATGATTTCATTTTTGAAGCTTTGGGCTCAGTTTCTGCTCCTCGCACGTTTGTTGGGATGAAGGTTATGATGGATGATGATACGAAATGCACCACGGAAGCCAAGCATTGTGCCTGAAGCTTCAGCTACAACACTGTGTCAGGTTCAGTAACACAGTTTCAGGCTTTCAGCTCCTACCATAGAACTCTGCGAATTCAGAACAGTGATCGCTCGTATTGACGGTTCCGAGATAGAAGGAAACTAAACATCATCAAGAGATTCAGCAGCTTCGTTCCATGAACGTCGACCCTGCACTGCAATGCGCGCGTCCTGATTATTCACAGCACACCGTGGGTTCTTGCAAGTTCAGACAGATCCTGGACGGGCCTTCGAGTACTGACTTCGTCACCAAAGCTGCTTGAGAACTTAGCATTGTCTATCGCATAAATTACTCACAAACTAATCACTGCAAAGACTATATTCGAGTTCTGAAGTCTGAAGCACAACACATCAGTACAGTCTGCAAATTCCTCAGGGCGTCGATAGGATCAGAAATTGATCAGCGGTATTCAGGAAGTGACGTCGATGGTTCACCTCCCTTCCTTTGCATCGATCTCCCTCGCATCTATGGCCTCGTCCATGGAGTCGTTTGGCAGGGTCGCCGCCTGGACCGGAGGAGCTCGCCGTGCACTGCCCCAGTCCATGGCCGCCGACGCGTCCTTCCTCACGGTCTCCTACCTTCTTCTCATCCGAGGGCGTACGGGGATTTTGCGGCAGCAAAACCAGAGATCTGGGATTCCGGGTGGGAGGCGGGCTGAGCACTGACGCCGGCGGGGAGCGACCGAAGCCGCCGTGACGCGGGAACACCACGGCGGAGGCGGCGGCGGCGGGGGG
>LAPY01000696.1:97775-108040 GCA_000970635.1 Eragrostis tef
CACCGCGAGCCCCGCCACCGCAGCAAACTTTACACGCTACGCGCCAACGGCGCCGACATCCAAGGATCCCCAGCGAACGCCAGATCGAAGCAAATTTAATCAAAGGGGGGAGGAGGTGGAGCCGTGGAGGGGGGTGTTTCTCACAGCTTCTTGGCCTGCTCGAGCGACTTCGCGTGTCCAAAGTGGAAGAGGTCGTAGATGCCGTCGGCGTAGACCCGGATCGGCCTGTCCTTGGGCACCTCCCCCTCGCCGGCGCCATTGCTGGCGGCGCGGTCGACCTCCACGTCCCCCTCGGCCTCCTTCCAGTCTTCCTCCTCCTCCTGCGCCGAGGACTCCGGCCTCGCCGCCTCGGCCTTCGCGTCGGCCATGTGCCGGGTGTGGAGGTGGAGGTGGCCGAGACCGAGAAGCTTCGGGAGGGGAAAGAGGAGCGTCGGAGATGGAAGAAGCCAAGGAAAGGGAAACGGGTGTGGGCTTCATGTAGGTTTCGGCCGGGTCCCGTGTGTCTTTGTCAAGTGGGTTCCCTGTGTGTCCATGACTCTGTGGGCCCAGCTCAAGTCGGCCTCGTCGGCAAAGGAATTCTGTGTGTGTGTGATCATCAGGTGGTCATGTTGGACTGTAGTATACTCCATTTTGTTTGTGCACGGACACCTGTAGAGTACACAATTTTGTTTGTCGAATTATGTGTTTTCTTATAAAGGCGGCATTATGTGTTGACAACGATATGCCACTTGCTCAAGCTCTCTACCAAATTCCAAGTCTTTTTTGGTCCTACCCATGTATATATGAGTTTTAACGTTGTCATTGTTTAATTTCGTAGGGGTAGTGATTTAGGCTTGTTTGTGCATAAGCGTGCGTATCATGTATGTAAATATCTGGGTATCTAATGTTTTTTTAAAAAAAATATGTTTTAAAAAACTTTCAAATAACACGAATTCAAATGGAATTTGACAAAAGTTTACAGTTCATCCAGAGTCCAGACCAGACCAGAGATCCTCGGCAGCAGGACCCACAGGGCAGCGAGAGCGAAATTCAGATATCCATCCGTCCCTGGACAGCGGCGGAGCGAGCCCAAGCCGCGCGATGCTGCTGCGCCTGCGCACTTGCGGCGGCGCTGCGCCGGTGCCCGCGCTCTTCAGGGCGCGCCTCGCTAGGCCCGCCTCCTCCACAGCATATGCCGCAGCCGCCGTCTCTGCCTCCTCCTCCACCTTGGAAGAGCTCGCCGCCGAGCGCAAAGGTCGCCCCTTTCTCCCAGTCACCTCTGCAGCATTCCTTGGAATATTTGTAGGCAGCAGTCTCACGCTTCCGCAGCGTCCCATGTCGCTAGTTGCGCTGCGCTGTTGCTTCTTCCCTCTTACCTCATTCAGTTGCTAGCGTCTGTGCACATGGTTAACCGCTCGGCTCGTGGCAAGAAGATGGCGTGGTGGGCCGGTGAACTTGCGCGTGATGGCGATGAATTCTTGTTTGCTGAAATGCCCAACTGACGCACGCATTATTCTCCAAGTTACTATAATGCAGTGTCGAATTGAAGTAACCATGAATTATTTTAAATCCTTTTGTTTAATAATTTATTTTGAATCCTTGAAATATAGATTTACTACAAGTGAAATAAAATTTAAAATTTTCAACTAAAAAATAGTTCAATTTTACAATGGCCTTGCTTGTCCAAGAGCAGGGTAAATTCTCATCCAGAAATTGGCCTACTGTGAAACCAAACAGCTCTGCTTTTGTTTGATTGGGTTAATGAACAAGTAACATTTTGATGAACTTTTGCGTACTACATTCAAAGCTTTTGTTTAGCTAACTTTCAAATCTGTTCATTTTCAGGTTTGGCCAAAGTAGTATTAAAGAAGGGCAAGACCCAGATATTTCGTGATGGGAGCCCAATGGTATATAGTGGTGCCGTTGATAGGATAATTGGTCGACCTCCTCCCAAATCTGGCGATGTTGTTTTAGTAGCCGACGGGACAGAGAAACCTATCGGATGGGGTCTCTACAATTCTGTGTCCATGTTTTGCGTCCGGCTGATGCAGCTAGAAGAGGAGGCAAGAAGGTGACAAAATATTAGGAAGCAGTTTACAATCAATGGATTTTAGCCTCTCAAACTAACATATTACTTAACTTTTGTTATTTTCAGAGATCCCACTTGTGCACTTAATATGGAAAGACTCCTTGAAGCAAGGATTTTATCTGCTGTGAATTTGCGGCGCAGTTTGGGTCTCCCTTCAGCCAACACAAATGCTTATCGCCTCATCAACAGCGAAGGGGACAGGTATTTGTTTAGTGCCAAGGGAAGTAGGAACCATATCTGAATCATCAAATGAATTATAATTTGCTTAGCACAGTTTTAGGTTGTAAAATATATATGTACATTCTAGTAGTATAACAAAAAATGTAAGCTAACATTTTTAGATGAAGTCTAAATTGGTATTGACATTCCTTGAATTCCTTGATGGAGCATTGCATGCTGATTAGCATAAACGAGTTAGTTTACTATATTTCTTTAGCATTCCCGGGGTTTTAGTTGACTCTCTTTCTTCGAAGCGCATCTTAAATTTAAAACTACCTTTGAACTGCAGATTGTCTGGTCTGATAGTGGATATCTTTGCTGATGCGGCCGTGATTGCTTCATCTGCTGCTTGGGTTGAGAAATATAGGCAAGAAATCCAGTTTCTTGTTAGCAAAGTTGATGGCATCAACCATATAAAGTGGAGGCCCTCGGCAGATATTTTGAAAGAAGAAGGATTAGATATACCTGAACCAAAGGAGGCTGCATCTTCTTCATGCTCAACTGTGAAGGTAAACCTGTTGACTTAGACAAACAAGTTTATGATCCAGTATTCATTGCTTTTAAACTTTTGATAGTTCATGTTCATGTTAATTTTATCTTGTTCTGAATTCCATCGTTTATAGTTCTAACTGCATTTTACCATACTCATTGAGCTAGCAAGTGTGCAGAGAGACTGATGGCATGTGTGTTCTGTTCACTATTTCTATGATGTTGTGCCGCCCATGGTTTCAAACACTCACCAATTGTTATTGTCGCTTCAGGTCATGGAGAATGGCATCATGTACTTAGTCTCATTGGAGGGTCAGAAGACAGGATTTTATGCAGATCAACGGGAGAACCGCCATTTCATATCTTTACTCTCGAAGGACCAAAGAGTCCTTGATCTTTGCTGCTACAGCGGTGGTTTTGCTCTAAATGCAGCGAGGGGAGGTGCTGCTAATGTCATTGGTAAAGTACTGTAAGCTAGTCGTCCTTTTATTAGTTTAGAGATTTAGTCACCTTTATTCATATGCGTTACAAGTTAGATAAAACTGAATTTTGGCTGAATCGTTCCATCAATTTGGAAAAACTTAGCTACCATCTCTAGTGTCAGTAATATTCTGCTGGTTTTAAAACATAAAATGATTTAATCAGTATAACCATTTTCAGGCATCGATTCATCGGGATCAGCGCTAGACCTTGCAAATGAGAATATTGTTCTCAATGAGCTAAGTCCTGAAAAAATATCATTCGTAAAAGGAGATGCAACTGCATTCATGAAAGGTGCTATCTCAAAAAAATGAGCTGTGGGACTTGATAATCCTTGACCCTCCAAAGTTGGCACCTCGAAAGAAGGTATATATAAATACATCTTCTGAACCTGGAGGATTTACTTAGTGCAAAATGCTGAAGCATGTTACACATGTAACTGTTCGCTAGTTACCGGTCACCACTCAGCACTCAGAAGGCACTTGCCCTCTAATATCTGTCATGATTCATGAACATGAACCAGACCCTTGCTCCTAGTTTCAGAGCGTTAACACATATCTACTGACATTCTGACAATAGTAATCAAATGTGGTATCGGATTATGGGCTGTGTTGCTGCAGCAGATTTATGGACAGCTCATTCTCAGAATTTACTAAAGCAGATGACTAACTACGCCCACTTTCCAACAACATATTGCTCCTTTTTTGTGTCTCCTTTCAATGTCTTTGTTGATGAATGATGATCACCTCATTTGTAGGTGCTCCAAAGTGCATCTGGTATGTATCGAAACTTGAACGCTCTTGCAATGCAAGTGGTGAAGCGAGGGGGATTGCTCATGACTTGTTCTTGTTCTGGGGCTATGACACAAAGTGGCATGTTCCTAAAAACCATTCAGGTATGATTTGCCCATATTGCTTCTCGATGCATCGTATCACGAAGAGTCTAGGATCCTGTAAGGCAGTAATATCATTTGAAACATCTAGCCTTTGTCAAATTTAACGATGTCCAGTATGTGAAACTGAGTAACGTTCAAGAATATTGTGATTTTGCAATGAAATGATAAAAAAAAATTATCTATTTTCCAAGTTCTCGTCATATTGGCTTTAGATGTAGATGATTGAAAGCAGCTGGAGACATTCTGGCTTCTGTACTCTGCCTTACAATAACATTTTCTTTTAATTCACCCACATAGATGACTGTTCCTAACTATCTTCCTACTTGCTTCTATATTAGGGTGCTGCATCAATGGCTGGCCGAAAGGTTACAGTTTTACGTCAAGCTGGGGCAGCCTGTGATCATCCCATCGACCCTGCATACCCTGAAGGCCAATATCTCAGCAATTACTTGTTACGAGTGACGTGAAAGAAAAGAAGGAAGCAGAAGCAAGTTTATGGATGTATCAGCCCGACAGGCCTTTGCCTGATAACCTAAAAGTGCTGAATTTCTGAGGCTCTACTTCTAGATTGGTCTAGTTATGCAGGTTAGATCCAAAATTTTCTCAAGAAATATGTATCCATCATGTAGCCTTTTCGAGTTCTGTAGGCACTATATGCGTTATAGATCATTGATATTTTTATGATGGAAGATACAAGTTTTGTAAATGAAATTTCACAAGTGTCGTGAACAATGACGGATCTTCCATAAACTCATTCACTGCTGAGATTGCAGTTTTGGACAACAAAAAGGTATTTTGTTTCAATGTAATGTACATCTGTGCACGGGTGGATCCAAGCTTTCACTCGTACACAGTTCTACTTCGTGTATATATACTACACCACTCACAAGTAAAATTGCTACTACTATGTAGTACAAGATACATCTGAACCATAACCCAATCTGTTTGAGGCTGACAATGCAACATAACTTCCGACAATCAGCGGCCTGCAGGGGGTCTGTTCCATGACAAGTAGTTGTTATCCCCCAGTTTCCTGCAGGTAACAGAAGAGAGGGGGAAAAAATCAGAGATGGTGTAACCAGATATAGCTTGTAGTGTGGAATGATATATAGTTCTAAATTTAACATGAGTAATCAATGAGCTAAAAAGTAAACAAAAATCATCACGCATAATGCGCCAAACATGCATATTGAGAGGCCCTTTGAATATTATGGGAGAAACCCAGTCAATTACATTACAGATCAATTTATCCATACATAAGCTGAGGATATGGGGGACCAACCCAGACTATTCTTTTTTAAAAAAAATGTGAGGCCTAAGCTACTGCTAATGATTATATATTAATATGGGCTTCTATACTAGGAACAGCCCATAGCAGTGAACCAAACTACTCCTAGTGATACAGGCAGTATTTTAGTCCCATGAATGTCTCGATATGGTTGCAATCTGCTAACTGAAAAATTACTAACCTTGGTTTTATCAAGTATAACAAAGTGAATGCAAAGGCCAAGAAGAAGCATAGTCCACCAACAGTGAGATATGCAAAGCCAAGAAAATCATTCTTTCCACCAAGCCAGGTTGAGGTCGAAAGCACCAACTTCTTCTTGCCACCAAAGCTATAGGTGTTGTAATTGTTTTCCAATCGCACTGTAATGGTGTCATTTTCCTTGAGATCAATATGAATCCTACCATACAGCTTTCTGAATGTAGGAAGTGCTGCAGTTCGCATCCAAACAATAAGGTCCTCTTGCTTACTTAACTGCTCAGAAAAAAAAAAGAAATACTAATCAGGAACTTCAGGGGTAGAAAAATTTTATTCTGAATACCCAGTGAACTGTGCTCAGTCAACACAAGTGAAATTCACCGGAAGTCGGTCAAATATTTAAATCTGATGACTACGATGTACCAAGAGTAACCGCCCTGCAGGTGCCCCGATGCAAATGTTGTGATAATTTGATGACAGAGTGCAAGATCCACAGACATACCGGTATAAGTGGATCAAGCGCTTTTCCACCTATAAGAGCTCCTTTCTGGAAGTTCTTTGGGAAGACATCACTTCCAAATTTGTGATCCCTGTCACTCTTCCAGGAAATGTCTTTTTTGTCCACCGTCAAGTTCTTACTATTGCGAACGAAGGTATACGTATCATTGAACAGACTCCAGGCAATCAGACCACAAGGCACAATTGGTTTTCCATCTACTGTGGTTTCAGGATCACAGTTGGTAGTGTCATTTTCCTTGGTTCGGTCTCTTAGCTGTCCATCATTACGGCTCTTGACATACCTTAATGTGATGATTGTGAAAATCAGTAAATAAATCAAAATTTCAATGCAATTTCTTTGAAGATTTAATGCAGATATTTCAGCTGATGATTTATATTGTTAATTTCAATGGTCTATGAAAAATCAGCGACCTAAGTAGACATATTACATACCTTCTATGATTCTGGTAAAAGTTATCCAGCTGATAATACACAAAAATCGGCTGTTTCATATCCTTTGTAACCTGCAGGCAATCAAGAAATAAAATGTTTCAGCCAAGAGTTTGTTAGATTCCTAAGACATTTGTAAAAGTAATTAACATGACACACACTCAGTCACAATGTTCTTGTGGCTATTATTTTTCCATTCCCAGAATTTCAGGTTACAGATGAATACAAGCATATAATCCCATTACCTTCAAGGTCCTCGTGCAGGTTTTTGGTATAGTTGAGTTCTGGATGTAAGAAAGCTTGTCAGTCACATCATCAGGGACACATGCCTCATCGTATCGATCAACGATCTCAACAACCTGCAGCAAACAAAACAACATAAACAAAATATCCTAACTCATGTTAGAACCAAGCATCCAAGATATTGAACATACTTGTCGTGAAGCTCGTAGGGATGCAACCCCAATCGGGACAAAAATTACGCCAACAAGAACAAATACTGTGATAACCTGTACAAAACATAAGAAGTTAAGCACAACGATGCCCATTTGTGAGGTACAATGTGCAAAGGCGAACGACGAGGGGGAAGTTGTACTATTAAGCTTACCCATTTTGGAGTAAGAATTGGCTTGCAAGCTGGGAGTTCCTGCTGTGTAAACTTGGAATCTGTTGGCATACAAGAACAGGGTTAAGCTAAATATGAATACGCAAAAAGCAGGCACGACATTTTGAAGGATTTGTTGATGATTCTAAATTCCTGTTCAAGCTCTAACACTAATCAACTCTGAGTACTAACAAGAGAAAAAAAGAACTATATGATCACAAAAGAAAAGGCAATACCATAGCTATCCCGAAAATACACAAAAGGAAGATACTAAACCCCATCCGAGATTAAAATGAACACAAGAGACGAGAAAATATTCAAGCCTAGGGGTAGAGGTAATATCAACAAAATAATATGATGACGCGAGATCTCACACTTGGGCTTCCTGGAGTTCCTCCTGGGCGCGCTGCCGTCACCGGATCCGCCGGCGCTCGACCCGGCGGCGTCCATCCCACCAACCGCCAAGAAACGCCTCTAGCTGCTAGCCAAAGAAACTTCGCCAAAATCGCCGGCTGCCGGCACCAAGAACCAATAAGCGGCCTCCTCGAACACCCAAAGCAAACCTCTATGGACTACACTTTCCGTCGAGATTTGGAGGCAGATGGAAGGCGAGGCTGGGGAAGAAGTAGAACACGGAAAGCTAGGACCTTGCTGTTCCTCTTCTTGCGAAGGTTACAAGGAAAGGAGGAGGGGGGGTGGTTTGACTCGGAAAGAGGGGGAAGAGGGAGGGGGTGGTCGTGGCCTCCGCGTTGAGCCGAGGCCTGCTACTAGCCAAAGAAACTTCGCTAAAATCGCCGGCTGCCGACACGAAGAACCAATAAGCGGCCTCCCGAACACCCAAAAGCAAGCCTTTATGGACGCCCCTTTCCGTCGAGATTTGGAGGCGAATGGAAGGCGAGGCTGGGGAAGAAGTAGAACACGGAAAGCTAGGACCTTGCTGTTCCTCTTCTTGCGAAGGTTACAAGGAAAGGAGGGGTGGTGGTTTGACTCGGAAAGAGGAGGGGAAGAGAGAGGTGGTGGTCGTGGTCGTGGCCTCCGCGTTGCCGAGCCGGCGGAGATGACCAAGGAGGCGAGGAGGTTTAACTAGTCAAGGAAGTCGTGTTAATATTTTCCTATATTTTTGTAGGGATCCTTTATATTATATGAAAAATGGAATTAGCAGAAGTTAGAACTGTTGGGTTGGATGGAATGGAAGAGTAGTTGGGATGACTTGATTTTTGTTTTTGCTGGTCGTCCCGTTTCCGGTGGCTGCTGCTAGTGTTTCAGACTCTCAGTACTAATACTATCATATCTCCTATTAAAAGAAAATACTATCATACTCCATTTTTTTGTGTGTGATTACTAATGCTATCATATCATATGACAAAACAAAAATATAAAGGCACGAGTAGATAATTATCATTTTGTCTTCTGTAATCCTACAGATTTAGCAGTTGGCTACTCACATAATATAACCACATGTAAAGACAGATAGAATGCAGCAATATCTAAAGACAAACAATGACGGCTAGGGATGTGGATGATGGTTTGGCATGATCATTTTGGTGGTGACTGAAATTTCGTGAGGCATTTGGTGAGGCATGAGGTGCAAGGAAGCAAGTCTCCTATAGGATACATCTAGCAGTGAAAACATGTAGTATAATTTATGGATATGAAGGCAAAATTATCAACGACAACTAAAATTCGCGATGAGAGATTGAAAGAAGACAAACAAATTAAAAGGCATCTTCTAATCCAATTGATGAATAGTAAAAGTCACTGGATTTTTCAAAGGTTGCATTTTCATCCTCTACAATGCGTTTGCAAATTTCCATGAAAGGTCTTGTACACACGTTATGCTATTATAGTAAAGTTTTAACGTCAATGTTATGACCAGGGGAACCCCTCCTTGAGGTACACATAAATAGTCTTTGCAGCAAATTTTCCGCTGAATTTTCGGTATTTTTACAGTGATTTGGCCATTTTTGTTGGAGCTAGTTAAGCAATCACGTGTCCCCTAGTGACTTAGTCTCTTGTAAGAACAACAGCCTAGTGCAAGGAACCTCACCATTTTCTATAAGAAAAAGTTGTAATAACCTACACTATAATTTGTAATTTTTATGCCAACTTTAAAACATGTCACAAATTTAATCGACGTGCACATTTCTTTTTGAGACACTTGAGAAAAGCTTTGCTGAAGTGCATGTCCAGTCACCTACCATGTCCCTGGGCTTGACATCGTTATTCGTTAGTCAGAATGGGCCCGGGACCAACCAAACATAGCCAAGGGCGCCAGGCTTGATTTCCATTTCCCAAGGCCCAAACAGATTGGACTAACTAGTGGCTGGGCTCACTTCATTTTTCTGTTTATCATAAATAATAAAAAGTACCTTTTCGGGGATTCTACGCTGCATTTGTGTTTTTATTTTTATTTATTCCACATCATTTCAAAATGAAAAATAAAGAATTTTTTTTTGCGAGAAAAAATAAAGAAAACTTGTTGCCATGAAAAGAAAAATTACTCCTTTGTTGCACATGTCTGTTGTATGAGGAATTTGTAGGGAATCAAAAGCATAGGTAACGAAATATTTCACACTCCCACCCAGATTCCGTGCTCGAAAGATGTTTATACTATATTTCTCAACCAGTAGGAACATGTACAATCATTTTTATATTTTCACGAAACAATAGCGCTTTCTGACTTCCATTTGGTCCTAGCAAAAATGAAAGCTACCGTCCTCCAATCAGTTCGTTCCAAGTGAGGTGATGTGTATCCATTATCACGCAGCATTAAAAACTCCAAATCCGCCATGGACAAACAAACGCAAAGCAGCTTACGCCAAAAAAACGCAAAGCAGCCCCATAATTGAAGCCAGCACATATAAAGGTCAGTGGTGAGTCAGAACAGGTGGGCCCTCTCCCGCCATCTCGTCGTCTTCCACGCGCACCGCTCCACACTTCCCACATGGCGACGGTGATGCGACGCGCGGCGGCGCTCGGCGCCCGCCACATCCTCGCCGCCGTCTCCCCGTCCTCCCGCGTCGTCCCCAGATGCCACGTGCGCCTCCGCCTACACTCCTCTCCTCCCGCTTCATAACCC
>LAPY01000696.1:108292-121407 GCA_000970635.1 Eragrostis tef
ACACTCCTCTCCTCCCGCTTCATAACCCGCGCCCTCCCGTCGGCCGCCGGCGTTGGACAGGGCCAGCCACTGCGGTCAGTCACTCATCTGGTTCTTCTTTTTTTCTATCTCTCTCTTTCTGGGTGCTCAGATGAGCGCGAACGCTGGCGCGGCGTTGGAGAGGATCCGGGCGGCGGGGCTGCTCAGGACGCGGGGGCTCATCGGCGGCAAGTGCGCCTACGACGGCAAGACAATCGAGGTACGCGTCCCTCTCCCTGACCAGAATCCCGCGCCTCAGGCATTTAAGCTCTTCCAGTCGCGCTGGAATGTGTTGGGTTAGTTTGATTTCCATCGTGCAGCGGGTTGACGGGTTGGATTTGCCAACCTGGCGCCTGTGATTATTATGGAGTGATGCGGTGCGGAGAGAGTTATTTTGTGAGGAATTACGGCGTATCTGTGTCTGTTCTTTGTGTTTTCATTATCTGGGAGTTAGTTTTGAGTTCGTTGTAGTGAATTTATGAATTGTTCACATCTAGGTTGTGAAAACACTTGTGGTTTTTATTTTTCCTCTTTGTCTGATACGGATTGGATACATGCTAGTTGATCCGAGTTCATTCACTTAAGCGTTTATACAATTTGTACCTACATTACTCCATAACAATTACGAAAACAGTGTTGAAATTTGACCCTTCCTGTTCCTTTTAAATTTGTTGCTTAGGTGATTCATGTGTATTTGACAATACAAAAAATCCATGGCCTTTTTCTACTTCCACAAATTTATTCTCTATTTTATGTTCTATTTTTGAGTCAATGTCTTGTTTTTTTCTTTTGCGAGAATGAGCCAATGTCTTGTTGATCACTGAAACATTATTTCCCCTCTCGCAGGTACAAAATCCAGCAACCGGTGAGGTCCTTGCAAATGTGCCCTGTATGGGCAGCAGAGAAACATCTGATGCGATAGCTTCTGCCAACGATACATTCCACGGTAATTCCAACTTTTTGGTGCATTCGAGTTTTATGTTTGCATACTCGGATAAAACAATGTTTCGGTTTCAGAAATGTCAATGACACACTGTTCTAAGCTCTAGCTGAACAGTTTATTCATTTTCTGTAAATAAAATTGCTTCTAGGTCTGGGGATTCATTTTCTGTAAATAAAATTTATGGAGACTGGACTACATGTTTTGAATTGATTTAACCTTTGATCTCTTTAAGTTCTGGTTTATAGCTGAGACTAGTCCACTCTTGAAAGCAAATATAATGCGCTAGTTGTCATGTGTAGCCTAAGTTTCCACTCTCCACTTGTATCTTGTTACATGTCAGGAATTCAGTATCTCTTATTTAGATGTTCTATTGCTCCGTAATGCCTTTACAATAGCATAAGAATAACCATAAGCCCCTAACTCATTCAGTAGCTCCATACAAAGTGGATATTTAATGTGAATTCTTCTTTTGATACATTGGCCTCTTCCCTATATTAATACTCTTATGCCAATGAAATACTACTCCCTCTATAGTTTTTTACGGCAGGCTTATATTTGTTCCTCTCTCTATATATTTTTACAGTAGACTTATATTTGCCTTTTCTTTTAATCTTCTTGTAGCTTGGAGTAAACTCACTGCAAATGAGAGGAGCAAGGCACTGAGAAAATGGTATTTTTCTCTACAAATAATAAATAATTTGTTTTGCTGAATTCGGATTTTAAGATTTGACGATAATGTTACTTGTATAATCTATGTCATTATTTTCATTTGTCAAGGTACGATCTAATTATTTCACATAAGGAAGAGCTTGCACTTCTCATGACATTGGAGCAGGGGAAGCCTATGAAGGAAGCCCTTGGCGAGGTACTTGCCATAACTCATTTACCGATGTTAATCTGAGCCTTTGATTAAGGCATGCTTCTTTTGGAACCTAACTCGTTGCTAATTACCTGTTCAGGTTACTTATGGTGCAAGTTTCATAGAATATTTTGCTGAGGAAGCAAAGCGTATATATGGTGATATTATCCCTCCAACTCTGGCCGATCGCAGACTGTTGGTTCTGAAGCAGGCAATATGCTGATACTTTTTTACCATTATTAATTTATTGCTACCATTTACTTTATTAACTCTATTCAATTCTTGTAAATTAGTTTTCTGTCATTCTGACTGAGGGCCTTATCTCCTATAGAATGCAATTTATCTACCTTAATATCAAGGCTTAACTTATTTCCACATGGAAAATAATGAAGTTAGTAAGATCAGAAATGACTATAGGTCCATCTGCTTATGCACACCTAGACAAATGTCCAATCTGGATTTGAGATTTCACATGCTAGATGTTGGCCTGTTATGAAGTCTTTATATTGCATGATTTTCTCTTTGCAAATAACCTGCGAATGTAATTTGAATAACTGCTTGCATTAGGGTACACAAAGACTTCGCTTCCATATGACTTCTTGGGAACTATGGATAGTATTTGCCGATACATCTCTTTAAGATTTGTGCTTCTTAGTTTAGCAAGTCCATATTTGGAAGGGCTCAATGTGGTAAAATTGTCACTTGCATTTTATTGGCCACATTTATCTTTTCTGTCTATAACATTAAGATTATGTCATTGGTTTGCTGCTCCAATGAAGCAGTTCATTTTCTTGAACTGGTGTGCGGAACGTTAAACATGCTTTGTCCTTATTTTTTCAACCGTTTCTTCACCTTCTGAAGATTTACCCATCTTTACACATCTTATCTGAATATTCCTCTCTTTTCTTATGTAGCCTGTTGGTGTTGTTGGAGCTATTACACCATGGAATTTTCCATTAGCAATGATAACTCGAAAGGTCTACCAATTAACCATACTTTTTCCTTGAAAGCAGTGTTCAAAAAAAGAAAATAGCTAATGCAACATTGTACGCATGGTATTTGGCCAGGTTGGACCAGCTTTGGCCTGTGGCTGCACTGTTGTTGTCAAACCATCAGAGTTCACACCTCTAACTGCATTAGCTGCAGCAGACCTTGCTATTCAAGCTGGAATACCAGCAGTAATTCTCTAATGCCCTTGAAAGTTCCGTAATTCGCTGTTTGGCGCCTAGTTGGTGCATGTAATCTGTCCATTTTGGTCTTCTATTCTTCTTCTTAATATAATGATGCACAATTCTCCTGCGTTTTTTTTGAAAAGAAAAGAAAAGAAAAGAAAAAAGACAGTTCTGTACTTCTGGTCTCATTTGAGTATTTGCTATGTTTCTGTAGTACATTAGTTAAAAGGGTTACAACTTCAAGAAAAACAAAAGGGTTATTAGATTTCTATTACAACTTCAAGAAAGTATGAAGTAGAAAAGAGTCAGTGGCTAACTGGCTAATCATTTAAAATATGCAGTTAGCTAGCAAGTTTGAACGCTCTAGCATTGTTTTGAAAAGTAAATCATTTGTCAAATTTTTATGCAATCCACAGCAGATTTTGCAGAATAAATAAAGTAACCTTATCTTTTAGTTGCAATTTCAGAGAGTTTTATCCGTTGTTCATTGCATGTTTTAGTGGCCATGTGCCATCTATTTAGCTTGTCGCGCTCTTTCTCTTTCATTCAGGGCGCACTAAATGTTGTGATGGGTAACGCTCCTGAGATAGGTGATGCATTACTACAAAGTACTCAGGTTTGATTTCCTTTCACTTTCTGTTGCGCCTGTGATATTGGATTATTTTATTATCAATAGGGAACTATTATGGTTGACATAATAATATATTTTCTTTATTAGGTCAGAAAGATTACGTTCACTGGATCAACAGCTGTTGGCAAAAAACTGATGGCAGGATCTGCAAATACCGTAAAGAAGGTATACTGAAAAAAAATCCCAGCTTTCTGGAACCACCCTGGTGCCTGTTGCCTGGTGGTGTAATTCTTTGCAATTAGCATTCCAGATTCTTAATACTGATTTGTTGTTCAAAATCTGTTTGTCGGAGTTCTAAATTTTAATCCTCAGCGCTGTTTGCTAATGTGGCGCTTTTATATTTCGACTTCTACTGTTTTTGCTTGTCATACTCTTTAGGGCCTCATTGGTTTGGGAGGATTTGTATCCCATTTGCCCTCTCCAAATGGGCCTTTTTCATTTCATGGTTAACTGTTTCTTTTTATAACATGACCTTCTTTTTTTGGGAAGCTTACATGCTCTATTATTTCAATATGTTTCCTTCTAATGCTGGTGCCATTATGTAGGTTTCTTTGGAACTTGGAGGGAATGCACCTTGCATTGTTTTTGATGATGCTGATATCGACGTTGCTGTTAAAGGCAGTGTAATTACAATTAGCTTCTCCTCACAGTTTCAGCTACTTCTTTTGTCAGTTTTTGTTTGTTTGTTTTCAAGTCAACATGCAAAACAATAAAATCGTCATTTCTTCCGTAAGTTGGATGAACGTGACATTAGCTATCATGAATTTGTACATAGTGTCGAAGTTTTGAATATAATTTCCAGATGTATTTAGGCATTATTCTAGCTCCTGTTTCGTTTTGATGTGTGAAGTGGAAAATGAATTGCATGTTCAATTAACACCGCCTACTTGAGTCCAATGAACAATTTTTTTTCTTGAGTTTTGACTAAAATATTTTTCTGTGCAACTTTTGAGACAAAAAACACACATACTTCATCTATGTTCTGTGTCTTAAATTCTTACACAATTTTTTTCATTTAATGTCAATATCTAAACGATGCAAGTTCCGGCCTGGTATATTGGTTACTGATTATGATGGACCCTGCTATGTTACAAACTACTCCAGCCAGAAGCATTTCTCATTTTATGTGTAATACTCGTGTTCAGAGTAGATAGAAGTAAATGGCACACTGATTTAAGCGCCAACATTCAAGAGTTAAAGAGTCTATGTGCAGGGCTATTGATCTATACCTCATTGATGACAAAAGTCATGCACTAGCCATATCTGTATCATTGCATGAAACACTCTTTTCCCCCTCCAAACAAGGTGGATACACTGTGCTTCAACAATTGAATATGAAAGGACAATGATAAAGTTCAGATCTATACAAACAGCATGGCCAGGCACTTATCCTGCCTGGCAAGAAAAGCTAAAACTTCAGTGTCAAAAAAAAATAAAAATGAAAAACTAAAGATATCACAAGGAACACGTTAGTTCCAAATTTAGAGTAAAAGTAGCCTCCTGCATAACAAGACACAGCATCCCTTTTAGCTTGAGAAAGGCAGAATCAAGTTCATTTCGAGTCTGTTAATTGAGGTTGACTTCATAGTGTACTTGATAACAGATTTTGTTGGTAACTTACATCGTTTTGCATTTTAATATGACGCAATTTCCTAACTACCCTCTTGTGTTCAGCTTGCTGCCAAGTTCCGTAACAGTGGACAGACATGCGTATGTGCAAACAGGGTATTGGTACAAGAAGGTACATTGATCATCTTTGTGGTGTTTATGTTATTGATGCACCTTATGTTCCATTATAAAGTTGCAATTTGCATGTGTAGGCATCTACGAGAAATTTGCAAGTGCCTTTGTCAAGGCTGTTCAGAGTTTACAGGTTGGAAATGGTCTCGAAGAAAGTACATCCCAGGTACAGAATTCTGGTTTATGAGCTGTTTGTGAATAGTTGTTATTATTCACCTTCTTGTTTTGTTGGCAAGAACAAATCATTTAATCTTCTCTGTTTTCTGTAATATTTCCCTAGTATGATATCTCTTTCAGCATTTATACACCCTCAACTAAGGAGATGTCCTTTCCTATGCAGGGTCCTCTGATTAATGAAGCTGCTGTTCAAAAGGTGCACATTTTGCAATTTGCCTTATTGCATAGTCTCCGTTTGTCCCCTTCTCTTCATTAAGTCTGCAACTTCTCATGTGCTTTATTTGTTGTGCTATGTTTCTCTAGGTAGAGAAGTTCATAAATGATGCAACTTCAAAGGTAATCTCAAATCAGCATGAGGATGTGCATTCATGTACTTTCTTTTTAACTTAGGACGAAGGGTTTAAAGAAAACAATGGTGTGTCAGGACAGGCTAATTTCTAGATTTCTATTGAAATGACCACTGAATTAAATCACCCATTTGAGTATCACTCAGCTTAACCTTGAACGTATGCAGCTCGCTTCAACAGAATCTAAGAACTTATTTGTTTGTTGCTGGCCAATTCTTTCTCCAACTGGATGTTAAATACCCCTTTGATCTTTTTGTAGGGAGCAAACATCATGCTAGGCGGTAAAAGACACAGTCTGGGAATGACATTTTATGAGCCAACTGTAGTAGGGAACGTCAGCAACGACATGCTTCTTTTCAGGTAAGGTTTAGAACTGCACCTTTTGCTCTTATCTTGTTGGTTCGAGTGGGTTTCATCTCTAGGCTACTCCAACTTGTTGGGATGAAAAGGCTTTTTGTTGTTATTATGTTTAACCACAAAAGTTGCAATCCTACCTTGTTTTAGTGCATTGGTTTTACCTTTGTGTGAACTGTGATGAAGTGCTCAATCATTGAGCAAGTGTTTTTTGACACTTCGTTTGACTTCAGGGAAGAAGTATTTGGTCCAGTTGCACCACTCGTACCATTCAAAACTGAGGAAGAGGCAATCCAAATGGCCAATGATACAAACGCAGGTGCATAACAGCTTCCAGGGCAATATTTTTTTTAAGAAAGAAAATCAGTTGCTCCTGAATAATGATTTACGGTTTTCCAAAAGAAGAGTAATGAGATCCAAGGTTAGCATAATAATCAGGGAATGCTATTGTGGAAAATGCTAATATATTTATCCTAAAAAAATTCCTAATAGATCAAGATAGAGTATTGTATAACGTCAAAATATTTGTAGATGTTGGAAACTGCAGTTTACAATAAACGGATTTTTATTTACTATAAATTAAGAAAATATAGAGATACTGAACCATACGCCAATGAAACTCTAACCTCCTCAAGGCTATTCGTTGGGAAACTGAAGTGTGCACATACCACTTACCTGTGGAAAATGTAGGCTTGCCGAGGAAACATTTGAATGTTGAATTGATCCTTGTTATATTTGATCCCTCTGGTATTAGTAATACCTTGTTATTTTTGACCTGCAGGCCTGGCTGCGTACATATTCACAAAGAGCATTCCTCGTTCATGGCGTGTTTCTGAGGCTCTTGAATATGGCTTGGTTGGTGTGAACGAGGGACTGATTTCAACAGAGGTAAGAACAAGAATACCAAATCCAACAAGACAGCACATAACTGTTTGTGTCTTATATGACCCTTGGCATCAAAATTGTTTCGTCTTACTTTCCAGGTAGCTCCATTTGGTGGAGTTAAGCAGTCAGGTCTTGGGAGAGAAGGATCAAAATATGGTGTTGACGAATACTTGGAGGTCAGTACTTTTAGTAATCACAAACACCAATCTATTCTTATTCAGTTTCCATTCTTGATACTGGTACCCTTCTGCAGCTCAAGTATATCTGCATGGGCAACTTAAATTGAGACAAGAAATCCGTCTTGTCAGAAATACATGGCTGGTGACGAATCAAGAAACCACAGAGGTAGATAAGCGCGGAGTTGCGTAGCTGATGGAATGAAAAAGCCAGTGTGTTCTACAGGTTAGAAGAAGATGAATAAGCCATTGGGACACAAATAAAATTGAGTTGCAAATTACGAGAACCATATCGCATGACCTCATCTCTGAGCATTTGTACAGATAATAATCTACTCATTTATAGTGTCTCTGGAGGTGGTCATTGTTGCAAATAAAAGGTTTCTTGGGTGGATGAACCATGTCAGATTTGCTGCCTCTCTGATAGTATTCCTAGTATATTCTAGTAGTAGTATTACACATTTTCCCTGGTAGGCTGGTAGTACTGAACAAGAGGATCTTGCACCGGATTTCGAATCTGACATGGTGGCCTGGTAGCTATACCCAGTATCCTATATACTGGAGCATCTTTGACTCAACCGTCTAGGTTTTATGAGCCTTACCACAGTTAACAGAGTAACAGCCTACTTTTCCTTGTCTAATGACACAAGTACATGTTACGAAAAGAATGTTTGGTTGTTTTTTTGACGGTACTATAAAGCAAGCAAGAGATACTGCATCCAGATCTCATGTCCTGTCTTTCGCGTTTTCCAAGACGAAGGGAGCCAGCCCCTGGTCAGTACTAAGTGCAGTAGCCATCTGGGCCACCACTACACAACCAGCAAGCTAGGATCGAGAAGCAAACCGTATGCTGGGTGCAGCTCTCTACGCTGCAGAAGCAGCAGCCGGAAAAAAGAAGAAGCGAAGCTTCCTCTCTCATGAACCAACCAACGGGCTTTTTATCCCAGCTCCAAAGGCTGCCTGTCCCTCACCCGGGGGACCCACCGGCAGTGCAAAACCCAATAAGGTGCTGGCAATCAAGGTTGCTTTGATGCGTCCCAAGATGATTTGCCTCGGAAGCCGTGCTTCCCGCACACACTGCTGACGGCTGCAGCGATCTGCACTGAGACACGCAGCTTTTGGAATTTGCTCCCGGTCCTGTATGGTTCGGGAAGAAGCTTCCTCGAAATCTCTGCATGCATCTCCCTGTCTGCCTGTATATCTACATTTCCCATGCACCGATAAAGGTGCTGGGCTGGAGTACTATACCCTCTTTTGGTCCTTTTCTTTTTACTGTATCAAAGACCGTATAGCGAAAGATAGTCAATGTAGTGCAATGTCTAGGGATCTTTAGCTAGGGAGTGTATAAAAGAGAGTAATGTCACTGCATGATCTATAGTGTGTCTGTGTCTCCGAGTGTTACTTGTAAATATAGTCAATATTTTTTCTCTCTTAGTAATTTGTTCAAGGGATTTTTTCGAGTTTGAAAGCAAATTAATAGTAAGGAACCATCGATGGATGTTTCATGTATTTGTTTTAGTATTCATAAAAGTATAATTGTCATCCATTTTGAAACTCTCGATGATGGAACAATGCCTTTTGTAGCGTGTGTTCATGGACACATGAATCCATTCTAACTTCTTTGGAAAGTCCCATTATATATCCAGGTTGGAGTACTCACTGGCTCATATATGTACTCTTTCTTTAATCAAAATATATCCAATTTCGATTAGTTATTACTCCCTCCACTTTTCCTTTAATGGCATTTAGGATTAAAAATATTAGCACTACAGGTAGCAAAAAATTCATTGTCCTAAACGTCATCATACAAAAAAATGATGTAACATAAATATATTGGATTTTTTGCTAAAAGTAAGGGGGTACGACTGACTGGAAAATGTGGTACGGAGTATATAGTAGTAGCATATACCTGAGTCGTAGGTCATGGACATGGTATAATATGTGGTTGTCCTGTAGGAAAAGGTGTGTAAAAGACAAGGGATACTCTCTATCTGCAACATTCAGCTAAAGCCGAGCATCGGTGCTTCTCCTGTGGCATTCGTTGAGCCTTATTTGTGGCTCCCATGCATCCATTAGTTTTTGTAGTGTTTCCTTTCTTCCTTTTCGTTTTGTGCAAATATTATTACTGCCATATGTTGCTTGCTAGTATCCATATACAATGGATACTAGCTTATAATATCCCATCCTTCGTCATGGGCCATTTTAATATGTTGCAGAAAGGAATTACGAAGTCATTAACCATTATACTCCTGCATCTTTTGTTCTTTAAGTATATAACAGATCCTGATTTTTGTTTAATGGACACAAGTGTGTTTACAATGAGTGTATGCATAGCAAAATGGTCCTGCATGCATGAACATTCAACGAACTTAACTGCCACCCACGATATATTGTAGTACAACACCAGCAAGGGACGTGTTGCACCATGTCACTCTTATTAGTTCGAGGAGTCCGTTGTACTACAGCATTGCCCCGTGCTTTAAAATCTTGTCTCACAAGAATTTACTAACCCCAGTACTACCATTTATAGATAAAAAAATGCGCCTATAACTGACTGTGATATATCAAGACAGAAATTTAATTTGGAAAAACCACGACAATTTTGCAAAACAAAGCCAAATGCATACCTATTTGAGACACGTGCTTATATAAATATTGTTAAACTATTAAAACACGACTATCTCAAATTATCAGAAGAAAAGCGGACAAATAAGGATCAGCATGCTAATGACAGTAAAAGGGGATCAAAATGTTCTTGACCATTATATAGATTACATGCCCAGCTGACAAGTAAATTGAATGCAAATTAAGTTATCTCTAGGTAATTCTTACATATATGTTGAGTAATGTAGCTCGCTCTTTCAGCTATTGCCTCTAGGTTTCATACCCATATCTAATTATCTAGAAATAAAATTTCATTAATTACATGCATACACAAAACCAGTGCTATATACTTAATGTATATGGCTTTTGCTTTTGTGTTTCAGTCGTATGACTGTTCTGTTTGCAAGTACATAACATGATTGGCTTGTTTTATTAGCTCGTGGTAGTTAAAGCGATACTCATGAGGATGAAGAAACTGTAAATTTGCTATTTATTTTTAAGACTAACCTAGCCACATGCAGGAGAGAATTTCATCTATATACATATGAGAGGGTGTTGCACCAAGTTATTCATAGTTCCTGCAACATTATCTCTAGAGGCCATAAAAACTTCGATCAATACCATGCTGCAGAGATGGTCGTCCATTTAGATTGGGTGTATCGATGCATGTTATCGCATGTACGTATGAGTGTACCCCCTATGCATATGTATTTGTACCAGCAGCAACAACCATATAAAGGACCTAGTTGGCTCTCTTTACTTTGATATTAGTATCTCATCTACATAAAAGATAGAGGAAAATGCATAGTGATATATGTTATACGATTCCGCAAAGATAAAAGTAATCAGTACAATACAAGTATTGGAATATTCCATTAACGTCTTTGATACAATTATATGCCTCAGATCTATCAACGAAATCTTGTTTCCTCAGCACACAGATTTACCAATTAAGTTACACATGCATTTACACCCATCTCAGATACACCTTCAAAATAGATAATCTTGGAGCATCATCCAGCGAGTGATGCAGATCATCTTGATCAACGACACATGCTATATTTATATTTCGCCCCAGCTATACTTATTTTAGCCATGCACCAGTCAATTTATAATGCCCTGCTTTAATTTCACAGCAAATTAAGTATACTAGTTAATGGATTACCTAATGGAAGTTAAGTTACCCATAGGACATGTTCCTGGTCTGTCCTCCCATTACCGACGGGCTGTCCATCCTCTCGCCGCCCATGTGCGGCCGCCGCGGCGACGGCCTTTCGAGCTTGCCGTCGAATCCCTTGCTCCCGGCAGAGGAGTCGCCGGACATCATCGACTTGGCGTCGCCGTAAACGTCGGCGATCGAGTCCATGACGTCGATGCCGGCGTCTATCATCGGCGGCGCCATCTGGAGGTGGTCGCTGAGCTTGCCCTGCTCGTCGTCGCCCCACATCATCGGGCTCTTGCCGGTGGCGGCGTAAGGGTTGGGCCTCTTCTTCCCCAGCGATCCGATGCTGCCGTCGCTGCACGCGAAGAAGCTATCCATGGGCCGGTCCATCTGCTGGTGGAGGTCCAGGTGGCCGCCGCCGTACATGTGCAGGTCCTGCAGGGAAGGGAAGCCCATGGAGGGGCCCATGTCCTTGAGGGAGCAGACGTCGAGAATCCCCTGGTTTCCCAGGGATTTGTATCCCGCCGGGCACGACACGACGTCGCCGGAGGCGATGGTCTGGTATGCTTTCTGCAGGATGTTCTGCATGTACTTTCCCTGGGCTTCGATCCTGATCTGGAGGTGCTTTTGCACCTGCGTCATGTTCATGCGTGCATGTATCAGCATGTGAAGAATTTTCATGTCCAAGGCAGCTACAGTTGTAGTAGTGGTATGTAAGCTTCCTAAGAATTTTCATGTATATGCATGTGTAAAGTTAATCATGAGCAACATGGTAAGGGAACAAATAAAGTGGAGTTGGAGGTAAACTTCCTGATCATACTACTTTTAAAAGAAGACTTCAAAGTTCATGAGAATAAGTTGTGCTCTAATTAATTTGCATGCTTGTTGAGTACCTCTAGCTGCTCGTGTAGCCTTCTCTGGACCTCCATTTGCATTCTGATAGCCTCATTCATGTGGTTGCGGCTGAAATCAAGATTAAAAGGGGAATAAAATGAAAGTTCAGGACCATATATGAGAGTAAAAACTTGGATATGATGATGAAGTGCACACAAAGTATTCTGTCTGCAGTATTAGAGTGTGCTTATTAGGATTTAGGATGGTGATAACATACTCGTTTATGCCTCTCCCCATCATGCCTGAAGAAGATGCCGCGTTTCGTTGCATCTCCATTGCTGCAGCTGCGAGAATTTCACGAATATTAATCAGTGCCAGCTATATATGGAGTTAGCTAACTCGAGAAAGAAAGTACACGTTTAATTATCTAGTAAAGGAGGTGAAATGAACGGCGAAGCCATGCAATTCAAATAATGGAAACTGAATTTCTATATTCGCAGTATCAAAATCTGATGATATCTCCATGAAGCTCTTACCATCTTTCACTGAGTGATCGTTGAACTCTTTGTGTGGCTGCTTCCCTAACCTGAATTTCTGTTCACGAAAGAGACCAAGCAAACTCTTCAAATTAGCAGACAGAGAGAAAGAAGCAACAGCATGCATCGCATGAGAGGAAAACAAAACACCTATGTAGCCCTAATAAGCTGGGTTGCAAGTGCAACTACACCCAGACATACGCACCTGGAGGTGGCTCTTGAGATGGTAGAGAGTAAGTCCCTTGACTCCCATAACCCTCATGATGGTCTTCGGCGTGGCCTCTGCAACAACACACAAACATCAAGAATTAGCAAAGCCAAGAACCAGCTGCTGCTCGTCATCATGCATGGTCAGATGATATGAAAACTCTTCAGCGCAACACAAGCACGCACTGTCCGGGCCTCCGAGCTGCGTGACGGCGTCGACGAAGCGCTCATGGAGCTCGACGGTCCAGCGGAGGCGGGGCTTGGGGTCGGTGGTGAGGACGAGGCCCGAGTCGCCCTGCACGCACATCCCCCTATCATTTGAGCTCACGGCGGCAGCGGCGGCGCTAGTGGCCTTCTTGGAAGGGAACATTCTATTCGCCCCTCGCTCCCACGCGCGCGCACCTCTCTCTCTAGATCTCCGGAATTAATTCTCTCTCCTCTCTCTCACCTGCACCTGCTGCTGCTGCACT
>LAPY01000696.1:122552-132566 GCA_000970635.1 Eragrostis tef
GAAGCTCTTACCATCTTTCACTGAGTGATCGTTGAACTCTTTGTGTGGCTGCTTCCCTAACCTGAATTTCTGTTCACGAAAGAGACCAAGCAAACTCTTCAAATTAGCAGACAGAGAGAAAGAAGCAACAGCATGCATCGCATGAGAGGAAAACAAAACACCTATGTAGCCCTAATAAGCTGGGTTGCAAGTGCAACTACACCCAGACATACGCACCTGGAGGTGGCTCTTGAGATGGTAGAGAGTAAGTCCCTTGACTCCCATAACCCTCATGATGGTCTTCGGCGTGGCCTCTGCAACAACACACAAACATCAAGAATTAGCAAAGCCAAGAACCAGCTGCTGCTCGTCATCATGCATGGTCAGATGATATGAAAACTCTTCAGCGCAACACAAGCACGCACTGTCCGGGCCTCCGAGCTGCGTGACGGCGTCGACGAAGCGCTCATGGAGCTCGACGGTCCAGCGGAGGCGGGGCTTGGGGTCGGTGGTGAGGACGAGGCCCGAGTCGCCCTGCACGCACATCCCCCTATCATTTGAGCTCACGGCGGCAGCGGCGGCGCTAGTGGCCTTCTTGGAAGGGAACATTCTATTCGCCCCTCGCTCCCACGCGCGCGCACCTCTCTATCTAGATCTCCGGAATTAATTCTCTCTCCTCTCTCTCACCTGCCGCTGCTGCTGCTGCACTGGTGTGGGATTGGGGACGAGGAGATTCAAGAACAAGGAATAGGGTTCGCGCGGCGCGGAGAACGAGGGCCGGACTAGCTAGCTTGTGTGCTGCTGTTTGTGCGCCTGCGTGCACCGCCAGCTTGTGTTGAGATGTTCGTGCTTTCTCGCTCTCTCTCTTTTGCTCGGGGGTGGCTTTAGTTTGCTTCTTTTCTCTCTCTACCGCCTCCCTCTTTCTCTTTCCTCTCGCTTCTTTTCTTTCTCTCTCTAGGGGTCTCTCTATTCCGTCCGAGAGGAAAATAAAAAGCACCAACTCGAAGCTCCCCCCTCTCCCTCCTTTGGAAAAGGATGGGGGATGGGATTTCTTTGGAGTGTGTTCAATTAGTACCCTTATCGCTACACATATAATTATTGGGTGCTGAGATGAAAACCAACAGGAAAGTTTTTTATGCCATGATCGAGCGGCGCAAATTATACACAGCATGCACGAGGGCATGCGCCTAAGACAGGAGGGGTGACATTTCAAACGGGAACTTCATGGCACTTGATATTTTAAAGAAAACATTAGGGTTCAACTTATGTTATGGAGCACGGACACATGAAAGTTTCTTCAACCATGATACCGTCAGGTGGTATATAATTGGGTGCCATGTGAGACAAACATCTCTTGCTTGTTATGCCTCCGAGGATTTTGTAATAAGTCCGGAGGGCATCATTAGAATTTGCTCAATTGTACATCACAAAATAAAGAAGAACTCGCCACTGCATGATTTTGTCTCCGTATGCCCCACATGGTAGGATCAATACCCCTTTTATTGCTTCTCCTTTTCCTTTGGCACTAGAAACAAGCAAGTTATCCACCTTTAACCTGTACTGCTATCTAGTTGTGTCCATTCTTCGCCCCTTTTTGGCCAGCTATCAACAATATACTAAGCTAGTAAAACAATCATATAGTTCACGTAAACAAAATATAAATAGTTGCTGAAAATATGCACATATATGTTTAACAAAGCCGTCAAAGTATCAGGATCAACATGATCCTCGACTTCCAAAAACCGTTAGGGAAAGGCGAAAATGTAAAATTTGCATTATTTACCCACCGCAGTAAGAGCACAAAAAATTCCTATGTATTTTTCTGAACCCAGTCTAGCAATTTTTTAAGAGACTAGCTAAATTAACTATCAAGGATTCTATTTTAGTATATTCATGTCACTTCTAATAAGGAAAGTGGCATTTAGTTATTTTCTTGTACAAACTTACTAATCCCAAAATAAAGAAAGCAGCTTACGCATGCACAAATCTATTAAATTGTAATTAGAATTGAGAGAACATTATATATCTTTGCTCAATAATGTGACTTTTCCCCCCAACAATGTGCCCAACGATGAGGCTTCAGAACATCCTGTCTGCTTTTGCACTCTATGATGACTTCTTCATCTTTCTCCTAAACTGTATGATGAGAAGTGGTATCACCAAATTTTGTCATGCATGCACATAATCATGCTTAGCTGATTGCTGCAACCTTCACCACGCATGACACATTCAGTGATCCATGCAGGAGCTCATGAACATGACACTATCATGTGTGAATGATTGCTCACAGATTTTGTTGGAATTAGAAATGAAACCAGTCGCACAGAGACCCATGAAAGCTTTGGTAGTTGGGCAAGCAGTAGACGTCACAATATACTACCCAGCAACAGAAAAGCCTCCATACACGTCTTGTGGAACGTACGAGCTAGAGGGCCGGCCATTCATGGCATTGGTTGCCGTGTGGGGCTCCTAGAAATAACCGTGCTTCTGTCTTTGTTTCCTTTCTCTTCTTTACATTCCTGACCAGAATTGCAGATCGATTGACCACATCGGTCTGATCAGGATCTACTGTAAATTTAAGTAATATTACCAGAGTTATACCTATTCAATTTTCGACCAATTTTGACGGAAAGTGTTGTATTTTACAACAGGTGTCTTGTTTAATTTGGATATCTGGGTAGATTATTAGTTACTAAGAATATTTGGTATTATGTTCATGTCTTATTCTAGTGTATATATAGACTAAAAAAACGCTGTAAAAGTGATACTAACACTAAAGCCAAATATGTCATTTAGTTTCCTTTTAATCAGAGGGAATAATATGTACACGAACAAATAAGTTATCATGGCTTTGTAACTATGTATGACTTTTTTAAAAAAAAACTATGATGCTTTTGTGCTTACATATTTTTAGTTTTGTGAATATTTAGCTATCATGATACCATAAAATCTTCCAAGCGATATTGATGCAACGATAGAGAATCTAAGGAGCATCCATTGTTTTCTGATCTTCTCAAAAGGTCACATGCATGCTTACGTCACCTCAGGAAGAATTCTCAGTGACAACTCCAAATCCAAAGAAAATGTTAAGTTTGTGGAATGTCAAAATAACAAGGTTTCAGTTTCAAGCTTCAAGCATGGGGTCCCATTAAGAAGGGGAAAGTAGACAGGATGAGTGAGAACATTGTAAAGCTCTCTTGCGGTGCCCTTCCTGCCATTTTCTTTATCCACAAGGGAATAGATGCTTCCTTCTTTGACAATTAAGCAAAGATTCTTCTCAAACATTCCCCAAATGTGGTGTTATTTGAAGTATTGTACTGTAGCTAGATAGGCTTTCCTTAAGCAATAAGGAATCGACAGAAAAAGAAGTGTGGGAACTACATCGGCTTGCTATATATAGCTCATTGTGAAAACAATGCTATTTTAATGGTAATTTTTAATGCTCTACCCCTCTTACATTTTTTCTTGAAATGAAGATATATCAAGGATTAAAGTTATGGATATCAACAGTCTGGGATGAGCAACGCAAGAATTGGCTTGAGCTTCTATATACATCAAGGTTGTGCTTGAGGCAGATCTCGTGCTTGTTTTGATATATCCGATGATTGAATAATCCCGAGATCGCTTAGTTCAAATAAGATTTTTCAAGTTTCTAAGCCATTTTCATTGGATTTATTTGTGCCCTACATGCATATATCAGGCTCAATAAGCTTCAACTAACTTGACTAGAGTAAGATTCACAATTGTCAATATAATACCATTGTGTAGTATTCAACTATATATTTGAATAGAGCAAGGTTTGAGCTTGATCAATGGTGGTTTTGGCCAGATATGTCAATCTCTATCTAACACCAAATAAATGTTGGCATAAATTTTCAAGAATTCTAATCGACCATATGTGAAAGTTAATGCAATTTTTTGTTGCACTGCTACGGTTTCATGGTATTTATTAGACTAGAAATACTACAATTCGCCTAGGACACTAACAGCACGTATGATCAAGGTTGATGAGAACATAACATTAACCACCACTGAGATCATTGATCTTTGATAGGACATAGTGACACGAGAATTTGATGAAACAGTGAACAAAATTCCTCGCAAAAAAAACAGTGAACAAAATGATCAATATATACAAACAGAAACCAGATTTTGCAAAAAAAAATCTGGTAAAGCTTCACAATATAATAATCACATCAACATCATAGTTCAAAATGTATTCAACTTTCTTGTGAGCGTTGATCCCCACTTTTTCTTCTGCATGAAGTGGAGGAATAAAGAAAATATTCTGAAGAACAACGCTATATAATAGGAGCAGCCTTATTTGAGCAGATACTAGTTTTTAGTTGATCGGTTTGTTCTGAGAAGAAGTTATTGGCTTATAGTGCTTATCTCTTAGCCTAAATGCATGACCTCGTGTTGTCCTTGTCACCATGGGTCCAAAACGAAAAGACACTGATCAAAGTCAACTAATCTATTTTAAGGAAGGCATAATATACAAGGGCAGTGCTACGGTAGTCCTTCCTCCCAACTCTTGCACCCTATGGTGCAAGAGTAGAAATCAATCTGAGCCATTGATTTTGTAAAATTAGAATTAAATAAAAATAACTTTTTCTTAGTACTTCACGCCAAATTAGGAAGTTCTCATGTTTCCAGGTTGCTTTGTTTCTACATTTCCACGGCAAACCAAACTTTCCATGTTGCTTTGTTTTCCTAAAATATACTTTCCAAAAAGGAAAAAAAAGGACAAAAAGGAAGAGGCAAATAAAAGGAAAGGAGGGTGCACATCAGGATTATGCCGGAAATTTGGCCATGCCACATGTTTTTTGTTTTCACATTCATGAACGTCATGCGGCTTGAATAATTTGGCCATGTCACATGCTTTTACGTTGTTCAACAATTTTTATTCCCGTCATGACATGCAGATCGGTGGTTATTATTTTTGTGGAAAAAAAACTATGTAGGTGATGTGTGTACCTCACCATCACGAATAAACAATCATGGCATGTATGTTCACATACGAAGGAAAACACGTATCACATTCACTCTCGTACCAGGCCATGCCAAAATGGTAAAATGTATGCATGCCAAGAAAACATATCACGTTCATGCATAATGAAACATGAGGATTATGGCAAAATAACAAAGAAAAAAAGAAGGAAAGAAATCACGTTTCATTCAATTATGGTGAAATCTGCCTATAATTATGCAATAGTTTCCAAAAAGTAGTTATGGGTGAAGTCTTGCACCCATGGGTGCAAGACTTTATCTTTTGTCTCGAGATCTACTCAAATGAACGGTCCACAATTATTTGGGACTACTTTAGCGGGAGCCTTATACAAAAAGACATTGCCTTTTTCCAATAAAGTTATGCGCGCATAAACTGGTTAAAAAATTGTCATGTCATGGAAACTATTTTTCAGAGATCTCAGTGGTGCACAAAGCGAACTGAAAATTCGCTGAAATTTGATTGTAGTTCTCCGAAGAACCCACAGGTAAGTTGCTTGTCTTTGGCCCTCAAAAACAAAAACGTGAGTTGCTTGTTTGTGTATTGAGCATGAAGAAATATCTGAATACAATTCACAAAACAGCAAAGAAAGAACAAAAACAAAAGAAGAAAAATGGTCTAACAATTACACGAGCAACACTGATGAAAAAGGACCAAGCATATAGATATTTGCCAAACTAACATGACTTCACATTTCACGACAAACAGAGAACTAAAAACGCCCTTTTATACAGTGCTGTTCATTTGGCAACCATCTGTCCAAGCCATGTCATGATAGCTTGAATGCTCCAGCTAGGTATTACTAATCGGCCCCCAATCTCAGGCAAGATCCTGAATATATATGTTGCTTTCTGATCCAAACACATGCGTAATTAGCATATACGTGCTGTATCTTAACAAAAAATTGATTTTATTCTGTATATAAGCAATATGGTTTATCTAGGTGAAACAGGATGATTGTTTGATAGGTCGATCGGCAAGGTAATTAAAGACATGACGGTACAGCTCCAGTGACATATGTATCTAGTACCTCGTATGCCATCATTATCTCAATGAAAACTGAGACCGGCCGTGTCAATGACATATGAGTTAGAATGGCATACAAGAGGTTTTATTTAACCATTAACATATAAAATATTTTTCCCATGTATAATACCTGACGAATAAAAGTGTTGTACTGTAATAAGGACAGAATTCGCCGTCATGTATAGAAGTTACTGTTTGCTAGTGCTAAGACTGAGATTCGTATAGGAATTCACGTGAAAAAGCAGGCTCCGTCGCCCACTTAAACACGCGCCTCGGAAAGCTAGTATTTAACCTTTAGCAGCTCATCGATTAATCAAACTAAAAAAATCACATCCACTAGGCATAAGATAGCTTACATTTCAAGCACACATTCGAGATGCCCTTTAGCAAACCAGGCATCAGTTTTATAACTAGCTTAGTTATAAAAAAAAGTACCTATCTGAAGAAGTTAAATGAATGTCTAGTTGATGTTTTCTTTGACGCAAACACTCACATACGTACATAAGCATACTCATCCACATACGAATGCTTAAGAAAGCACTTCTGGTCCTCCGATCGACAGGTTTATATAGTTGCTAATCCACCTAAAAAAGCTAGGTTTATTATCTGCTCTTTGGCTCAGGCGCACAGCATATACCAGTTTAACCACCATATAAGCAAACAAAGCCATCTTTGGCTCGAAATGATTAAAGACCATGCACAAAGATCCTCTTGCAACCTTACTACCTTAAGGCGTTACCACTCACACAGCCACACGTATACCTTTGGTTTCCAATCATAGCGTGGAGCTCAATTCAATCAAGGACAAGGTAGTAAGGTGTGAACATGCTTGAGTTGTTTGTCAATGGATCCCAATATATATACTGGTGGTGAAAGAGCACACTCTAAGCTTTTGTTAAAGATGTGGGATTTATGGATGGAAGCGTCTGAAATCTTGTCCTTTCATTGCCTCCCTTTACTTTTGTGTGATCTTTGAACATGTATGATTATTATGCAACTAGTTTAGTGTTCATAGGCTAGGGGTCCCTTGAAGTGATTTTCCAGTCTAGAAAAACTAAAGCGCAGTTCACACGAGTCATGGATCCATATTTAATTATTATGTTTTGTGACTGGATTCAGAATTACATATGATGATGTCTTTAGTTTCATTTACTCTTGTGACTAGAGTACGTTTTTATTTGGAGCAGTTTTGCAGTCCAAAATAATGGTCATTAGTTTTTATTTCTGTACCTACTCCTCCGGCTTTAATCGATGAAGTGGGGACAACTTGCTTAGCTAGAAAGTAAACTAAACCGCATTACCTAAGAATCGAAGGGGGTACGAATTTTACACCACATATGTAACTTAACGGGCCGGACGGAATACCTGTTAGATCTCTGCTCAAAAATCAATTTTTTACGTCTGCCAGGAAATTAACCGTGTTGTTGGCATTGTGAATTGCAGGTCCTAAATGTCACTATCTCAACCCAAACGCGGGCATGTAAATGCATGGAATGACTGAAGATCTGGAGAGAGAGATCGCACTGGTCGTTGCCTCGTTGGGTCTCTGGTCAAGGAGGGCGTTGTTTTCCGATCTCCCCTTTCGTACTTTTCACCAGGCCAAGCTAAAACAACAGCCACTGCCGGGCTGAGCTACCTTTCAGCGTCCAGGAGGCCATCCGTTTCGATCGATTTGACGTTAACTTCACCTGGAATGCATGCTCAGTCAATCTCAAAGTCTCAAAGACATCGTGGTCTTCTTGTTGGATGGTGCGTAAAGTTTCCCTTCCTGAAGTGATCTGTCTGCACTTTTTGCTCCCTTGCTCAAGCTGAATTTCTGTGCGCGTGGCCATGCCTTTTTTGACTCGAGCTTCAGAGTGTCTTGGTTGTAACTCCCAGTTACACGCATGATGCTGGAGAGCTGCCATTAATAAAGGAAAAAGATTCAGATCAAACAGTATACGCATGGGCCGAATTCACCTCAGGGGTCAAATAGTTTTTGGGTCACCAAAATGGATTAAAACGGGCTCCAATCCAATAGCCTAAACTAGCGGGCCGGTCAGAAGTGATGCTTAGGATGGGCCGCAAATGTTCTTAAGTCAACCAAAATATGGCATATTCATTTTCCTACATTTCTTGGGTCACAGGCTAATATAGAGAACGAGAAAGCTGAGAAAGGTGTTACCACCTCTTACTATATAAATAACGCCTCAAATATGCATAAAAAAATACAACAATGATATGTAGATGTAGATCATTTTATCCTTTACGTTCCTGAAAAATTTAAGATGCAACGAAAAGAGTAATGTCAACACATAAACAGTGTGGGTTGCAACTGCTCAGTCGAACCCGCAATCGGTCATTGTTGATGTGCTAATTTCACTTTTTGCCATGCTAAACCCAAAAACTGATGTGATCTGGGACGGGTTTCTTCTGCCGAATCATTGCCACGACCGTTGGAGAATCCAATGCAGATTGAATCCCACCAGATGGGGCGAAGACTTGGATCTTCTGATCCTTGTCTTCTCTTACTGTTTTTTTCTGGTACGGAGTACATTTTTCAGAGAGGAGACTTTCTTCTGCCGGTTCGAATTATTTCTTCGAGAGGGTCCGTTTGGTTTTGTTGCGTTGCGATTGATGGAGAAAGAAACGCCCTGTTTCGTCGCTGTCGCCGGGACACGGCCCGGCGACCCGGACGACGACAGGGCATGGCCGGATCGTGCGCCTGTCGGTTCTTTCCCGAGCTCCAATCGACGGCCGCAATTGCTCCGGCGACAGCTCGCCGGTCGCTCGCGTCCACGCGGCATGGGGCCCCTGTCTCCCGGTTCCTCGATTCGTCGTCACATGCCAATGCGATCGCTGGCCATGGGCCTCCTCCCCTACCTACCTCTTTGATGATGCTTGGTTTGTGTCGTGTTTTCCCGGCAAATTCTTGGCATGGATCGTCGAAAAACCCTGTAAAAATCCTCAATCTTTTTTGTCAACCCAGCTACAAGCTGTAAACACTAAACAGCAGCATCTGACAGTCGCGTTCGTATGAGATCGAAACTGCACAATCATTCGCCTCGTCCCTTTCCTTGAGCAGCACCATTAGTCAGAAAGTCAGATTGACTTTGCGACAAACCACAAGAAAAGATTAAGGTAACGCAATTGGTGATAGCTTGTGCCTCGTGAATGAAATGGGGGTTGGCAGGAGTCGGAGTCACTGCCACCTCCACAACCCATCCACATCGCATCATTCACACACCTCTTTCCATCAACCAGAAAAATTGAATTCGAACAGGGGCAACGGAGGGGTTGGAAAACGACCTCTGACCTCACCATTTCTTTATCATTACGCCGGAAAAAGATGCAGCACTCCGCACGTCTCAGCTCAACAAAAACTATGAGCGCCGCTACAAGCTTAACACACCAATTAGCATTATTGGCCGTTTTTTAGCTTATCCTTTTTTTTTGTTTCTTTCTTTTAGGCGTCACTGCATCAGAGTGATCTCCTGTCTGAATTTAATATTGTGAAGTGCTGTTATTTTTATCGTCAATCACACTTATTTTTTTAATAGAAAATACAGTTGCACCAAACATTTTAGATTTTCTCTCGAACAAACGAGTTTGATAGCAATTGGACGTGAAACTATTCAAATTCTTCGAACCTCCTTTACGGATCCTTCTCCTTACATTCCAATCTAGCCTAAAGGTGGAAATCATGTTTTATGAAAGAAACAAACTTTTCCGGATGAATCGAAAAACAAAAAGGAGAAACTTTCAAAGGAAAACTCAAAAATGAGAAAAACATGGAGAGAAAAGCCATTCGTATGAAAGAAAAGGGAGGGAAGAAGAAAAAAGCGGTTCAAATATAATAAAGACTTGCCTTTTTCTATTCCAAATTCTCCCCCCATCTCTGCTCTTCCACAGTCCACACTGTTCATCTCTCCTCCCCCTCTCTTCGATCCCCAAATCCCGAATTGACCAGCCCGAATCCGCGCCCGCCCGCCATGGAGTGGACGCCCCCGCAGCCCGCCGCG
>LAPY01000697.1:38910-49776 GCA_000970635.1 Eragrostis tef
GCGGTTGGGCTCGGGTGGGTTAGGGCTTGGGAGAGCAATGCGAGGCGCGGGAATGGAGGTTTTGGGCGTGGGAGAGTGGTGGGATGGGGAAGGGGGAAAGGCGCTTTATTGGAGAACGTGGTTTGTTGGATTGTAGTGGGCTTTTTCTAGCCCAACTACAGCAGGGTGGCTTTTAGAATTTTCTGATGAATTTACGAATTAAAGGAAAATTGAGCTAGCCAGGCCCATTTGTGTAGCTCCAGAGGCAGGGCTTTTTTAAAAAACTGATCCAGAGCCAGGTTCAGTGTTAGGATATTTAACTGATTACACATTTTCGGAAAAAAAATGACCAGACTAATAATAAATAAAATCAATATTGACTCAAAATAATAACAAATTGATGGAATCAATGCTGGTTGTTTCTATAAATTACATGTATAGTCAGTATCCTTGCTTATTTTTTAGCCCTAATGACAGGTCATAATTTTTTTTTTGTCATGAACCGCACTGGTAGTGCTCAAGTGAACTCTCAATCGTTTCTCATCAATTTAATCTTTTGGCACAATTGGCCAATGTATATAGCTCAATACGCAAATTGTTATCAAAGTTAGTGGTCTCAAGTCAAATCCTAACATGTACGATTTATATAACATATTACAACCAACTCATATCAACTTCTTAGATAGCCAAATTTTATTGTAACTTCTGCTCCGCCATCATGGTTTCCATGCATATAGCAATATGTATACAACTGCAACAAGTGATGAACAAGAGGCATACTACTGTACAATGTGTACATAACTCTGTTTATCTTGCACACGCTACCAAGAATCCCAGAGTATATCCCCACGAAAACTTTCAGTCAAAATTGGGGTCTCAAAGTTCCGCCACATCTCGGGGGATCCAAAGGGTAGGTCGTAGTCGTCCATACTGTCGTTCGGCAGCCTAAAGGTCCTGATCCTAGCACTCTTGGCTTGCATCTCACTGTCCATCTTGACGTTGAAGCAATGGCGGATGTCAAGGGACTCGAGCTGCGCGCAGCCATCGAGGATGGCGGCCAGCCCATCGTTGCTGAGGCTGTTGCCAAAGAGCTGCAGGGAGCGGAGCGCGCGCATCTTGGCAATCTCCTTGGCTTCTCTGTCTTTGACAGACGACTTCCAATGGTAGCGTTCTTTGTTCAGACGGAGGCTCTTCAGGAGCGGGCAGGCCTGGGCGGCCGCCGCGCATACACTGTAGAGGTAGTTGAACGTGTTTGAGTGAAGTGACAACTCAAGCTCCTCAAGTAGGGGGCACTTCTTTATTTCCATGCTGAGATTTATGACCGAAATGTTGCAAGAGATGAGCCGAAGGCTCTTCAGCGAGGGTGCCCTGAAATAGAAAGAGAGTCGAATTCATGATTTTTTCATGTATTGTTTGTAGTAAATTAAAATACATATGCTAGCTATCCACTACAAGAATAAAGCTTGTCCCCCCTACAGTTTCATCCTCTTAGTGTTTTTTTCTTAATGAGTGTCTGACAGTTTTTTTACTCAAAATGATGTGTTTCTCCAATTTTAACAATTCACCTACAAGAACATCGTCCACAAACCTATTAACCACAGTTATTCTTATGCTCAACCAAATGAACTAGACACTGTAAGCCACTTGGTAAAAACTATAGAGAAATGTTTCAAATCTTGTAGTGGTCACTAAACTTGTCACATAGTGTAATTGATTAGCTTGGTCTCTAATTCTCAAATTACAGGTTGAGGTCTCTAAACTAGTCAAACGTCAAATTCGATGCTTGTTCCTTGTATTGTTTCTAGAAAAGTAAAGTACATAGGCTAGCTGTCACGAAACTTGTCAGAAGGTCTCTAATCCTGAAATAACATGTCATGGTCTCTAAACTAGTCAAACTTAGTCTATTTAGGCCTAATTAAAATGCTGAAAATACCGCTATGGCTGATGTTGTGTCTTCTTAATGCTTTTTTTCTTGTTAGCAGCATGTAACGAATGGGAGCCAGGGAGGGGTGGCGGTGGACCCACAAACGCTCAGTCGCTCGCTTCCTGCCGGAGATTCGCAACTTGTCCGCTTCTATACATCTCTCTCCTCCTTTTGCCTTGTGTTTTGCTATTTCGCCGGCTGACTCACCCCCACTATACCTGCTTTAAGGATGTGGTGTCTGTCGCTTGTGGGAGAATAAAAATATCATAACAAAAACTCTAAGGATATGGTGTCTGTCACTTGTGGGAGGATAAAAATATCATAACAAAAGATGTGGTGTCTGTCGTTTGTGGGAGGATAAAAATATCATAACAAAAACAAAAACATTTCTGAAGTAGGGACACGAGCAATTCAGTTGATGGTATTTTCGAAACTGTGGGCCTAGATGAAATATTTAACGAGTTTAAAGATCTAAATTCACAATTTGAGAGTTCGACGAGACAGGCAGACAAGTACAGAGACCAATGATGCACTTCAATCTTTTTTCTATTTGAGAAATTAAATGAAGGGAAGAATTCTCACATGACGCGGCCACGGGAGAAGAAGAAATCATCTCGGTCCACAAGGCCCTTTGCGGAGAAGGTCTCGCACTGTCTGTCACTGCGCCTCACGGCAGTGCGCGCCAGTGCCATGAGTCGTTCACGAGGAAGTTCAGCCAGGGGTAGCATGTCGATGCGACGCCACAGCCCAGGTTCCTCCCGCGCCTCGTGGCGCCAGGAGCGGCACACTTGTCCTGCACAAAAGATGATGTCGATGATCTCCAGCCTTTGGAGCACCAGCAGCAGCGCGTCCCGCGGCAGCTCTGCCCAGGCCCTCGTCTCCTCCTCCATCGCCGGCAGCTGGAGCAGCCCATGGAGAAGCCGGGGCTGGTGTTGGTGGTGCGAGGAGAAATCGCGTGCCATCTATCGCACTGCCTATCTGCCTATCGTGAAGCTGAGGTCGGTTGTGTCACGCCTTGTGGTTGTGGTGATAAAGATGTCGCGACACATTGTTCATCGAATATATATGCTGAAGGTTGCAACAAACAGGTCCATTTTTCACCTTCGGCGTTACGTGCTTCGGTGCCTCTCCGGTTTATATATTATTATCCTGGAAAAGTCACATCCTTCACGGCTTCGTTAGCAAGCTTTAGAGTAGCAACAATCGCTACAAACAAATACGCTACCCTCTGTAAACTTCTTGGAACGTTCCTTTTTAGTTAGTAGTATAAACAATCAATCTTTGTCATGGACTGCAACATCGATTGTATTTTTCTTTCCGGTGAAGTTGAGCTCTTTATTAAATCATAACAGGGTTACAATCATCTGCAGATAAATTTGCAGCAAAGTCTGGAACATGTCCTAACCATACAGCAGAGGACATTTCCCTATACGCTCTTTGGGCAAGAGCATGTGAGCAATGTTTCATCTCGACATCTTGGAGCTCAGAAACGAGCATCTTTGCCTCCAGAAGCAGCAACGCCAGATGGGACCTGTTCTCCTTCGATGAGTTAAGCGCCGCACACACTGACAGGTAGTCAGTTTCCAAAGTCAACATCGATTTGTATTTGATGATATCATAACAAAAAACTAAGTATTTTGGCTATATCGTTTGATCATTTTCTAATGATCTATATCATTATGCTTGGTAATCATCATATATAATTGTAATAACGGCCTTCAATACTATGAAAATTAGATACACTGCACTTGGTAATATATGCCACGAGTTTCTTCTG
Source organism: Eragrostis tef (assembly GCA_000970635.1). Lineage (NCBI taxonomy): Eukaryota > Viridiplantae > Streptophyta > Magnoliopsida > Poales > Poaceae > Eragrostis > Eragrostis tef. Next base: position 42,591 of record LAPY01000697.1, read on the forward strand.
CATTTTGCAGGAGTATCATGCCATGACGTTCTTCTGAATATTGCAGCAAGAGAGCATCTCTTCTTGTTCTTGCTACCTCTAGATGTCATGCATTTTAAAGGAAGAATTATAATTCTTCCATCGGTTATGTTTGCATCGATCTTGTTTTGAATTAATTTATGATTCATTCACAAAAAAGAAATAATTTATGATTAATTGGTAATATGATTCTAAGGTATGAATTAATTTATAGTCAATCTGTCATCGATTTGTTTGGAAAATTAATTGATAAAAAATATTAGTTAGAGTTTAGTTTATTTCTCGCATTGATGCCTGCCCCTCTTCATAGACAGTGTTGTCTTTGAGCATAAACAGTTTCCTTTACCAGCCTTCCACGATTAAGGGAATGTCACCAACATATATGTATGATTGGAAAAAAACAGTTCCAGCTGATGCACATGTCCAAGATAACGTTGTTACTCTATCAAAGCTTACTTCACGTTATATTATGTCAATCCAGGCATGTCGACACGACTCTCACTAGTGCTTGCGGCACAAACCTAATCTTCTTCGCTTGATGGTTTCGTCGCTGCCGCACCACGCAACTTCCAAGCCCTCCCCTAAGTAACATCAATTAATTACGAGCCCCAGCGGCTAATGCCCACCGCCGCGTCGTCGTCGACGTCTCGCCGGCGCCGCGGCCGGCTCCGCAGTGGACCCCTCCGCCGGGGTGATTGGGCGGAGCTTCCGCTGGACGTGATCCTCTCCGTCCTCGGAAAGCTCGAGCACATCGACGTGCTGGCAGGGGCCTGTCAGGTGTGCCGCTCCTGGCGCCGCACCGCCTGCGACGAGCCCGCGCTGTATCGCCGCATCGACATCCACGGCCACCTCGCGCACTGGAGCCTCTCCGATGATCCCAGGACCAGCTTCTACTACGAGTTCCACAGCAATGGGGTCGCGAAGGCTGCCGTCCTTCGCGCCGCGGGCCAGTGCAATGCCTTCTGGGTTCAGTTCGCGGCGACGACAGATTGCTTCGCTTTCTGGCTGACCAGTGAGACTTTGATCTCCAGTTCTATGTTCTTTTCTTTTTCTCGCTATGTGCAATATCTTTTTAGATTGATCGGACGCATTAGCTTTTTTTTTTTTTAGGGCAGACGCGCGCACATGCTTCATTGGTTTTGTTCCAAACAGATAAATATTATTTAGGCTGCTGAAGCAATCCGGATGTTACAAGTGTAAAAATACGAAATTGAAGGTGGGATTATATAAAACTTTTTAACAGAATTTGTTTAGTCAATTAACTCAGGTCCCAAAATCCTGGAAACTGAATTTTGGCTGCTGAAGAAACCTACTTATACAGAGTATTACAGACAACTGAATGTTTTCACTTGCCATATGTGACGAATAAAATCAATTCCTACTATGTCATTCAAATGACCACACTGGTGCAGACCAATAAACATGCATCGTCATCAATGTGTAACTGTTGTTTATGTTTATAGCTCAAAATGTTCAGTTATGGGATTGTGTAGTAGTTGCATTGCAGCCTTGATTGGATCTTTTGGCCTATAAATGTCATGGATAGAATGTTTAATAATTATTTGAGTAGCTAATTTAATATTGATATCATAAACACTATCTCTACAGGGCACCATTTCTTAAGAGCCTCCACCTCAGATGGTGCAACTATATCTCTATTGAAGGATTCACTGAAGCTATTAGGAGGCTCCCTCTACTTGAGGATCTTGAGCTTACATTTTGTGACAGTTCAGTCGGGAAGGAAATGTCTCAGACTGTTGGCGAGTCATGTCCACGGCTGAAGCACTTGGTACGGAACCATTTCCCCTGCAATCGTCAACATAGAGACGACACAGACCAGGAAGCCCCTGGGATAGCAACTATGACGGAGCTACGCTCTCTTAAGATCATGGGCAATCAACTCACTAAGGAAGGCCTGGTAACCATTCTTGACAGTTGACCCCATCTGGAGTCCCTCGACATAATCAGTTGCGATGTCAAAATGGACGACGTCCTGTGTGAGAGGTGTGCAGGTTTCAAGAAGCTTATGCTTCATGAGGACCATGTCATACGGAACCACGAATAAGTCTATTGATAGATGCTCGAGTGAAGATTTCTATGACGCTGACTACTATTCAGTGTCCGATTTGTTCTCTGATTCCTAGGACTACTTCTCGATCCAATGATGGTTTTGTGTTCTGCCGAACTGCATGTTTACTGCTTGCTGGTGCAATGGAGCAATTGATCAATCTGCCTGCCGGCAGGGGCTCTATATCTATTTAATTTATTATTATAGTTCTCTATTTATAAAAATGATCTTGTGCCTGGAGTCTTCTATATAACCAATGATCAAAATATCATCGAAGCGATTGTGCATTTGAATCATTGAATTGTAAACAGTGCTCAACTATATTAACTTATTTCATGCTCATTTGTTGTTGGAGATATATAATTTGCAATTCTCTCTAAAGATATGACCCCCTTGGTTGCACGGGTCATATCCTCTTGACAAGATTTGCCTCCTGCATCCCCGTATATCCTTGGATATGGGACCTGTCTATGCATCAGACGAAGTCTAAGGGGGTGTTCGTTTCTAGAGGGTCTAAAATTTAGAGAGATCTAAAAAAAAGAATCTTGTTATTTAAGAGTATTAAATAAAGTTTAATTACAAAACTAACTGCAGAGCCTCTGGTCTAATTCGCGAGATGAATCTAACGAGGGTAGTTAAGCTATAATTAGACAATAGTTACTGTAGCATGACTGTAGCAAAACATAGATTAATTAAGTTCTTTAGATTCGTCTCGTAAAGATGTATACATCTGTAAAAAGATTTTATCATTAGATTTTATTTAGTACTAGATTCTCTTTGTTTAGAGGCTTCTAAAGTATAGTGCTAAAGGAAACGAACAGAGCCTGCTGTCATCATGCTTTACTGTTTTTCCTATTTTTTTCTCCAAATTCAAGGAGCGATGGCGCTCCACCTTGCCAGCCTACGCCACTGCATCGAGCTTCCGGAGGATCTGGGAGGCAAGGTAAGCTGGACCTGCAGGGGCAGGTAGCGCCCTGAGCCATCAAAGGTGGGGGCTGACGGCATGAAGAGAACGACGAGAGCCGTTTCGCGTAAGGTCTGTTCGTGAGGGCAATAAGAAGGGGTGACTGGAAACTAATTCAGCCAAGGGCAAAGCCGTCACACCAGCTACCAAATTTTGGAAACGAAAACAGAATTTTGAATGGCCAGAAAGTCAACGAATCAAAGAACGTCACTCAATTCGTGTAAGAAGATCGAAGCCAACGAAACGAATGCCAAAATGTCAAAGCTGTGCGAAATGTCAAAGCCTGGTCATGATGTTACAATTTTTTTAAATTTTTTTTTGTGATTACATGATGTTAGAGTTAGAGATGAAGTCTATAGAAAGACTTGAGATTGTAACAACCACGCTCGTAACAATATTTTATCGGGTTGGTTGCTAGAGATAGAACCAAATCTTGTTGTAACATGTAAATCATTAACACGTAACTGATGGCCTCTAGCTAGAGCCTCGCCGCCAATCTGCTGCTTCGCCACATCATCTCGAAGAAGTTGTTGCCAGGAACGATCATCTGCTGTGGAAGATGCAAGTGCTTCCCATTGTGCACGGCCCACGCCTGGAGGGACATCTCACTGGTGCTTCCAATTCTCCTACGGTGCAGATTGACGCCAAAGTCAACAGGAAGGACACCAAGATCGCCAATCCACCCTATGGTATAGTGCTAAAGGAAACGAACAGAGCCTGCTGTCATCATGCTTTACTGTTTTTCCTATTTTTTTCTCCAAATTCAAGGAGCGATGGCGCTCCACCTTGCCAGCCTACGCCACTGCATCGAGCTTCCGGAGGATCTGGGAGGCAAGGTAAGCTGGACCTGCAGGGGCAGGTAGCGCCCTGAGCCATCAAAGGTGGGGGCTGACGGCATGAAGAGAACGACGAGAGCCGTTTCGCGTAAGGTCTGTTCGTGAGGGCAATAAGAAGGGGTGACTGGAAACTAATTCAGCCAAGGGCAAAGCCGTCACACCAGCTACCAAATTTTGGAAACGAAAACAGAATTTTGAATGGCCAGAAAGTCAACGAATCAAAGAACGTCACTCAATTCGTGTAAGAAGATCGAAGCCAACGAAACGAATGCCAAAATGTCAAAGCTGTGCGAAATGTCAAAGCCTGGTCATGATGTTACAATTTTTTTAAATTTTTTTTTGTGATTACATGATGTTAGAGTTAGAGATGAAGTCTATAGAAAGACTTGAGATTGTAACAACCACGCTCGTAACAATATTTTATCGGGTTGGTTGCTAGAGATAGAACCAAATCTTGTTGTAACATGTAAATCATTAACACGTAACTGATGGCCTCTAGCTAGAGCCTCGCCGCCAATCTGCTGCTTCGCCACATCATCTCGAAGAAGTTGTTGCCAGGAACGATCATCTGCTGTGGAAGATGCAAGTGCTTCCCATTGTGCACGGCCCACGCCTGGAGGGACATCTCACTGGTGCTTCCAATTCTCCTACGGTGCAGATTGACGCCAAAGTCAACAGGAAGGACACCAAGATCGCCAATCCACCCTATGTACGAGGCATGGATGGCCACAGATCAACATGTCCTCTGGTTTGTCATCCATGAGAAAAGATGTTCTCCAGCAAGTCACTTCATACATAAGCGCATCATTGACGTGGAAGATCCTTGAAGATTCCTATGCCTCTCTCAGTCGCACACGTGCCGTCAACACCTGGATCGCTCTTGATACCACTCAAAAGGGTACCATACCGTGACTTAGCACATCACCAAAATGTGCATGCTAAGTGACCAGATGACCACTGCTAAGAAGCCTCTTGGTGATGAAGAGCTAGTGTCAAGAAAAGGGATGTCAAAACATCAATCAAAGCCGCACAAAATGAGTCATAGAAAAGAAATGACTTTGTGGCAGCAGAATGAACCAAAGAAATGTGTTTACATCCATAAACAACTACTTTCAATAGTAGAGTGAATTGTATTTAGCTAGTCTGTCATTCAGATCATGGGCTGGCTCAATCTGAGCCCTCCGCTCATGATCTTCTAGATAATAGATTGTGTCAATAAAACCCTACCATCCTTTCACATTGATAGGCAAAACTTTTTCCCAATTCCTCCTCGCGCCGCCAGCAATGGCATCCACTGGTGGTGGCGCTCCACCACCAGCGCTGGAGGCCAGGGACTGGGCTTCACTACCTGGTGAGATCTTGTTCGATGTATTCCGCAGGCTAGGATTGTGCGAGGTCATGATGGGCGCGGAGTTCGTGTGCATGGCATGGCGGCGCGTCGCGCTCCACGAGCCCGCGCTGTGGCGCCGCATCGGCATGGATGAATGGTGCACGCAGGGGTGCCACATAGACAAGGAGAACCATATGAAGTTCATAGCTGTGGACCGCTCTGCCGGCCAGTGTGAAGCCTTCAAGGGATCCCTCTTAGCGGTAGATTTGCTCGATCTGACCAAAAGGTACTTGCCAATTATGCATTTTTTTATTGCGGAGATTACGTATACAATATTGGCGATTAGGAACTTTGTATTGATGCCACATACGGTGTTGGTTGATTTTGCCATTGGTATGGGGAAAAATCGCTTCCATTCAGTAAGGAAGTACAATCCAGATATACCATTAGGAAGCACTGTTGGACCTGCAATCACAACAACTGATGGCCAGGGAATGATATTCTTCTTTGCAAAGAATTTATGCCACACATATTACAATCTCATTTTATCTGTTCTGTGTACTGCATTGTTTTATAACGGGGAGTTTGCCCACCAATCTCTTAATTATCAAGCGTTAAGGTAAAACAAACTATTTTGTCAACAACCATGAAATTAGATAGTGTCCACTCTCCACACTTCATTTGAGAAGATATATCAATTGTGGAAGCCCCTTGGGTCATTCTTATTGCATATATAGCTTCCAACTACATTTGAATGTTCGGTTTTGTCATATGTGATTCGTTATGTCTCTGCTATCAATATAACCTTCTTGACATGACAATTCATCTAATTAAAAGGCATTCCTTCCTGCAGAGCACCTTCTTTGAAAACTCTCGATCTTACACATAACAATGACAAAGACTCGATTGAAGAATTGACTGGAGCACTCAATAAGTTCCCACTCCTTGAGGATCTTCAACTTTCAATAACATACATGTTTTTTGAGGAGGAGAATCTACTTGGATCTGTTTTCAAAGCTTGTCATCGTCTCAAGAAACTCGTGGTGATGTATGCTTCAGCCTTTGACCTTATGTGCGGCGAAGAGGATTTTTCCATGGAGCCAATTTATGGAGATATTGCGTTGATGCCTGAGTTGCGCTCCTTAGAATTGTATGACTGTGACCTAAGTTTCAAAGCACTACATGACATCCTTGACAATTGTCCATTGCTTGAGTCTCTATATGCTCACGGACATTTCAACAAACTCGAGATGGATGAGGATCTACGTTTGAAGTGCAAAAGGGTGAGGAACTTAACTCTTCCTATCTCGTGGGGATACTATGTTTGAATGATGAAGGTGATCCACAGGAGTAAGAAAATTTTCTTTGGCAGTAATGAGAGATGTGGTTACATCGTTTGTGGACATCCTTGTTTTTCTCGTTTCTTTTTCAATGGAAACAATCAATTTGATATTTGGATTTGGTATCATGTTTAATGACTATCTATATATGGCTATGAACTTTTTTTCTTTATGATCGTAATTGATTTAATGAAGATGGCATCAAGGACTTGGTAATCAGGTCTATTTTTCTATATTGTTAGAGATTTAATTTATAGGTCCCACAGATGTCAAAGTATGGTCAAATTACTCCTTTAGGCTTGTTGAATCAGTTTGTTGCAGTGTTACAGCTGCGTGAAGCTCTCAAACCAGCCGAGTGATGGACCCAGAGGGAGGGGAACAACCATCGTGGTCTCAAGGGAGGCCAGAGTGGTATCATCATTGGTGTGGATGATTGGTCACTATCCCCTTCTTCACATTTGGTTCTAATTTGCTGCTATTACATATTTTACACGTAGCAATGTGAACTAAAATAAGTTGATTTTCATTGTGAAAGTTCAATCTGCATTTGCTTGAGAGAGTTTTGTCGCACTGCTTGGCAGCATTTTTAGACTCCACTGCTTTGCTTAAATATATATATATATATATATA
>LAPY01000697.1:51112-68140 GCA_000970635.1 Eragrostis tef
TATATATATATATATATTACAACCTCAAGGAAAGAAAATGTGGCCTCGTTCTGGAATGCGTGACATGCATGGAATGCTAGGCATGCTCTGCGGCACGCTCCCATTCGAAAGAATTGGCATCTTGGAGCTCCATTAACACACAACATTAAAATAAGGCCAGTGCCTAACTACCTTTTGGTAGAATGGCTAAGCGTGGGCGCCGCACGCTGGATCTTGCGATCCGAACCGGTGCCAACTTGGAGCTGTGTGCCCATAGCTAGGCCAGTGCCTAACTACCTATACTTAGCAATTAAGCAAACACAAAGAAAGAAAGTAACTAAATTAAGCAGGCAACGTCTTATACAACATGTTTGTGTGAGAACTATAAAAACTTTAATATGATCCACATGATCTTAATTCATGTGAGAGGGAGGATTTACAAAATCACCGTCCACTTAATCATACTTTTACAAATTCCTCCTCTCACCTCTTCCTATGCGCCTCTCTTGGATTAAGATTGGAGTTCTCATACTTTTGCAAATTTCTCCTCTCACCTCTCACATGAATCTGGTTCTTACAAAATACGTTGCCAATTAAGCATAGGAGCGTCTTGCGTCTTGCGTTTCTAGTCCCAGTGACTTGCCTTCCGTTGTGACGACTCTACAAATCCCATCAATCGCCGGGCAGCGGTCTTGCGTCTCCAGCGCTACACGGCGCCGTGTCGTGTTGTGCCGCCCGTTAGTCTCAGTCCCAATTCGTCCGCCCATGCCGTACCTTGCCACACCTTGCCCTCAGCCAAGCTGCACTGCCCATGGAACATGCAGCTCGATCTGACCGAGCTGTGAGCACGATCCATGTCGATTTTTTTGTGAGGACTGCCTTGCAATTGGCAAAAAGCCCGAAGGTAGTCCTTGAAGCTAGCAATAAGACCATTTTTTTTTTCTAATTCTCTCTCCAAAAAAAGACCATTTTATAATATAATAAAATCAAAAGGAAGCATTTTAGGCAAATAAGGGTATAAACAAATACTACCTCCGTCCTAGTTTACTAGTCATTTTAGGAGTGTTTTTTGGTGTCAAGATTCATAGAATGTTGAATGAAACTTGCCAGACAGGTTGTCTAGGTTTAAAGAATGTTCAATGAAACAGAATGAGTAATAATCAGGCAGAGTCCCGACTTGACGCTGTTTTAGAGAACGTCTTTCCTAGATTTCTGAATATGCTAGTATATCATATCCTGATGCACTATTTTTAAAATTCCAATTTTATTGATTACTAAAAATAAAAAGATCGGGAGCACACGAGACGGCAATCAAAATATTTCGCTGGACCCTTGGTCTTCTGTACAGATGCAGCGTTCGTCAATAAAAGCCTTCTTTGTTCCTCCTATGCCTCTCGTCCTCTCCTTGTGCTGGCCTTCCCGAGACCCCAGCCCCGACTTGACGCTGTTTTAGAGAACGTCCTTTAATTGCTGTAGATTTCTAAATACCATCCTGATTCAAAATTCCAATTTTATTGATTACTAAAAATCAAAACATTTCACTGGACCCTTGGTCTTCTGCTCTGAGCAGCGTGCCTCAATAAAAGCTTGCTTTCTTCCGACGCCTCGTCCTCTCCTAATCTCCTTTAAAACGATTCGTGCTGGCCTGGCCGCCATGGCGTCCTCCTCCTCTCGCCGCCGCAAGAAACCTGAATCGCCTGCATCATCTGATGAGGCCAGGGACAGGGCGGCGGGGCTGCCCAGCGACATCCTCGTCGACGTCTTCCTCAAGCTGGGGCCCTGCCGCAAGATCATGCGGGGTGCGGGGCGCGTGTGCACGGCGTGGCTGCGCGTGGCCGTCGAGGAGCCCTTGCTGTGGCGCCGCATCGACTTCGCCACCAAGAAGATGCCTCCAACTCCAAGACGACGGGCGATGGTGCGCGCCGTCGTGGACCGCAGCGCGGGACAGTGTGAGGCTTTCTTCGGATACGTCGACAAGGACTCGCTGCTTTACCTGGCCGAAAGGTACAAACATTTATGCTAGTATTCTTGCAGTATGCAATTTTTGAGAGTTCTGCAGCACTGCCCTATACTGTTATCAATCTGTACCTGAAATTTGGATTTATACTATAGAACTCAATCTATTTGGCTATTTCTCGTTCTGTTGGAGAGATTGTGTAATAGAACATGGATCGACAGATAGGCTATGCTGTTTACTTGTTTTAGGGGTAATCTGTTATACAATTGTCGGGCACTACACTGATATTTTCCGGGATTCACTTATGGTGCATAAAAATGTTATAAAATTTGTGAGGAACTTTTTGTTTCCAAGTTGATAAAAATGTACGCCTTGTAATGATAATACGGAACAGCTGATCTAATTGTTTATACTGGTGTAAAGATGGTAGAGTAAATATGTAAACTTTTAAAGGTCGAATAAATGTAAATTATTATCTGGTGCACATCTGATGTCAAATATACCGCACACACTGTTTTATATCAACTATCATTTCGATTATTGTCCGCATTTGTTGAAATGTGAAGACATCCTTTACTGATGCAGAGCTCCCCTCTTGAAAAGCCTCCATATTTCAACACATTGCAAGGTAGACAGCGAAACACTTAATATGGCGCTTAAGAAGCTCACCCTCCTTGAATATCTTGAAATTTCAACGTCATACAGTGATGGGAATCTGTTTAAATATGTCTGTCAAGCTTCTCCCCACCTGGAAAAACTCAGAGTGACGCTCCCTGACGACACTGATTTTGATTCTGATTCCGATTCTTCAGAATTGAATGATGGAGGACTGTGTGGGATTTCAGCTATGTGCAAGTTACGCGTCCTGGAGCTGTTTTGAGTTTGAGCTCACCACTGAGGGACTCACGGCCATCCTTGACAATTGTCCTCTACTTGAATCACTACATGTTACTGGGTCTTTCTGGGAGATCGATGAAATGAGTGAGGAGCTGCAGGTGAAATGTGCTAAAGTGAAGAACCTAATTCTTCCTGATGATGAAGATGAATGTGACCCTTACAACTTAGATGGGGAGCCTTGGGGCTGGGAGCAGTCCTAGGATGATTAATTTAATAATTATGTTACAGTGATGCTGATGAACGGCTTGAAAGTCGCCTACTTGTTGGTTGATTTTTCTTTAAGGGATCATTGTTTATTATCTATCTCATTATGCTTGGTAAGCATCGATCTATAATTGTAATAATGACGTTCAAGACTCTGGAAATTAGATGTACCGCCACTTGGTACTACTTTGGCATCTTGCATCTTGCAGGATTATTATATTTAGTGAAACTAATCCTTCTATTATCGTCAATCACAATTGATTTTGATATGTCATATACCTTGCTCATCAACCATACAGAAAATTTCCTATCCAGGGCCCTCGTAGGAGGGAAGAACAGGAATCAACCAAAACCAATCTCCTTTACGAGCATCCTCTTACGCTTATGAAAACGAGAAACTGAATTTTGCACCGACCAGACTGCGCAACGAAACACAACAACTTGGGGAACTGGACCTCACCCCACTGCCTTCCTCAATAACATAAAGTTCACATGAGATACGAGTGGGGAATTCGGCACCCCAACTGATGCTTTCACATTGCGCACCCCTTCATCTTCAACGAGAACGGCCTGATTTGGACGAACGCACATATTTACGCAAAAGTCACAGCCACTCCAGACCGAAAACGAATACACTCCTACACAGATCTGCAGCTCAACAGCTATGCATAGTTGCCGCTACCAACATCATGCATAAGCCCAGCCTCCAGTGCAGCGTTGTTCGTTGCCAGTGCCACCACTGACACTAGCTTGGCTTTGCCTGGTTTGCAGTCGTCGACAAAACTGCACTTCTGAACCGTCAAACAAAGGCACGGCATGGCGCTGATATCTTGAGGATAAAAAAAAAACGTGGCTTTTGTGCCTCTCTTCAATGGCCAAATCCCATCCAGATAAGACGATCTTCAGATTAATCAGTGACACAAATTTGTTGGTTCGGCCATAAAGAATGGGTTGAGAGCCTGACATCGGAAAAGACACACACATCGCTACCCCTCCAATCCAATGGAAGAAGAATCGCGACTGATGCAGGACCATGACCAGTGACACTTGTATGCTGGACAATCCGTGAGAATCCCATCTAGGTTTGCCTTGCCTAATCATCACGCGTGGTCATTAGTAGATCAGTGAAAGGTGCCAAGAGTGAATCAAACAGGGACGGTAGCGCCATGCCGCCATCCATTTGTTAGTTTCGTGTTGACCTCAGTCAACAAACGCACCTAAAGGAGAGGAGGAGGCCTGCTGACCCTAATCCGAGTAGGTTTTGGGCCTTTAATTAAGCCCAACGTTGCCATGATCGGAAGGCAACCCTAAGCCCAACTAGGGCTCGGCCCCACGGCTCCAGCGCTCATATAAGGGGGGTTTCGCGCCTCCCAAGGTTCGTCCTACGTAACCTAGCCGCCACCACCGATCGCTGAGGCACTGGTAGCCCTGAAAGCCCGAGTTCCTCACCGCCCTGTTCTAGGGCATTGCTGCTACCGCCCTGAGGGATACCGCAACCTCAAATCCCTCAAGGAACGACTACGCTACGTCCCTGAAGTTGCTCTCAACGTCACTTTTGCACCAGCCGCCATGGACTCCACAGCTGCTGGTAACTCTACTGAACCGACCTCAATTCCGCATTAGATTAGTTACTAGATTTGATCTAAGGTTGACTAGTGATCTTGTTTTGATCTAAGCATTGTTAGTTCTAACAATTGGTATCAGTTAGCCTAATCTAGTCGATTAGATCTTCTAGTTTTCAGTTAGTGGTTCGGTTCTTATGCTAGATCTATTCATGTTTAAGTCAGTTAAGTCTCTAATTGCATGATCTAGCTCTAGACAGAGGTGATTAGTCATGTTTTAGTTTATAATTAAGCTCTGTTTAGTCATGTTTATGCTTGTGCGCACTAAGTCTTAATTATATGATGTCAGAAAGATTAATGATCCTGCCAACTTTAAGGAGGCAGTTCAGAGTGAGAATCCACTAAATGGATTGAAGCCATGGAAGAAGAGCTTAAGTCTATGACCACCAATCAGATGTGGGACTTAGTAGAAATTCTTGATGGAGTCAAACCAGTAGGCTGCAAATAGGTCTACAAGACTAAATGTGACTCTAAAGGGAAGGTCGAAAGGTTCAAAGCGAGACTTGTAGCTAAAAGATTTACACAAAAGGAAAGGGTTGATTATAATGGGACTTTCTCCCCTGTGTCCTCTAAGGATTCTTTCAGAATCATCATGGCACTTGTAGCTCATTTTGATATAGAGCTGCATCAGATATGGATGTTAAGACTGCGTTCCTTAATGGTGATTTAGATGAGACCATTTATATGACTCAACCGGAAGGTTTTCCTATTAAGGGTAAGGAACATATGGGATGCAGATTAAGAAAATCTATTTATGGCCTAAGCAAGGCGGCCAGAATGTGGAACTTTAAGTTTGATGAAGTAATTAAGAGATTTGGATTTAGAAGTAACGATGTGGATAGTTGTATCTATATCAAATCCAAAGGTGGAAAATTAATAATCCTAGTGTTGTGTGTTGATGACATATTGTTAGCTTGCAACGATAAGGACATGTTGCATGAAACTAAAAGATTCTTGTCTACTCATTTTGATATGAAGGATCTTGTGAAGCCTCGTATGTACTTGGCATTGAGATACACCGAGATAGAGCCAAAGGAATACTAGGATTATCTCAGAAAGCATATATTAAGAAAATGCTTAAGAGGTATAAGATGGATAAGTGTAATACATCTCCTGTCCCATTTCAAAAGGGCGATAAGCTTCATAATGGTCAGTGCCCTAAGAATGATTTAGAAAAGAAAAGAATGGAGAATATTCCCTATGCATCAGCTGTTGGAAGCTTGATGTATGCACAAGTCTGTACGCGTCCAGACTTAGCATTCGCAACCGGAGTTTTTGGTCGATATCAGTCCAACTCAGGATGGGCTCACTGGGTGGCTGTTAAGAAGGCATTAAGATATTGCCAATGCACTAAGGAGTACATGCTCACATATAAGAGGACAGACGACCTTCAGGTCGAATGTTATATAGATGCCGACTTTGCTGGTGATAAGGATGAGCTAAAATCCACTTCTGGATATGTGTTCACACTAGAGAGGAGAGCAATTTCATGGAGTGCTAAGCAGACAATTACAGCTGGATCCACGATGCAAGCTAAATTCCTCTCATGTTTCTATGCCTCGGGACAGGCAGTATGGCTTAATAATTTTATTTCGGGATTAAAGATTGTTGATAGTATCTCGAAACCTATCACAATGTACTGCGACAATCAAGCCGCGGTTTTTTTTTGCGGTAATGAGAAGAAAAGTAGTGCTTCCAGGCACATCGACCTCAAATATCTTAGCGTGAAAGAAAGAAACCGGGACCGCACAATTAAGATTGAGCTTTTTGTCAGTGAGTTAAATATAGTGGATCCTCTTACCAAAGGCTTACCACCATACCTTTTTGAGAGACATGTCGTTTATATGGGTCTGGTGGATAGCTTTGATAAGGTCCTGGTTTAAGGGCCACGAGGTTTTCTAGTGAAGGCTATGGGTAATGTTGTCCCAGTGTGCCGTGGTGCCGCTGATGACGCATTGGTCTGGTGCTTGCTGGTTTACCGAGAAAGGATTAAGTCTAAGTTAAGAGTAAGTTAAGTTTAGGTTGTTGATCATTCGGTCAAGGGGGAGAATGTTAGTTTCGTGTTGACCTCAGTCAACAAACGCACCTAAAGGAGAGGGGGAGGCCTGCTGACCCTAATCCGAGTATGTTTTGGGCCTTTAATTAAGCCCAACATTGCCATGATCGGAAGGCAACCCTAAGCCCAACTAGGGCTCGGCCCCACGGCTCTATCGCTCATATAAGGTGGGTTTCACGCCTCCCAAGGTTGGTCCTACGTAACCTAGCCGCCACCACAGATCGCTGAGGCGATGGTAGCCCTAGAAGCCCGAGTTCCTCACCGCCCTGTTCTAGGGCAGTGCCGCTACCGCCCTGAGGGATACCGCAACCTCAAATCCCTCAAAGAACGGCTACGCTACGTCTGTGAAGTTGCTCTCAACGTCACTTCTGCACCAGCCGCCATGGACTCCACAGCTGCCGGTAACTCTACTGAACCGACCTCAATTCCGCATTAGATTAGTTACTAGATTTGATCTAAGGTTGACTAGTGATCCTGTTTTTGATCTAAGCATTGTTAGTTCTAACAATTGGTATCAGTTAGCCTAATCTAGTCGATTAGATCTTCTAGTTTTCAGTTAGTGGTTCGGTTCTTATGCTAGATCTATTCATGTTTAAGTCAGTTAAGTCCCTAATTGCGTGATCTAGCTCTAGACAGAGGTGATTAGTCATGTTTTAGTTTATAATTAAGCTCTGTTTAGTGAGGTTGACTTGTAATCCTGTTTTGATCTAAGCATTGTTAGTTCTAACATCATTGACGCTTGAGAAGAACAGAGCCCCGACTTTACGCCGTTTTAGAGAACGTCCTGCTCTTCTAGAGATCTAAATACCATCCTGATTACCTACGTACTTTCGAAATTCCAGTTTTATTGATTACTAAAAATCAAAACGTTTCACTGGACCCTTGGTCTTCTGCTATGATCCAGTGCGCGTCAATAAAAGCTTGCTTTTTTCCGACGGCTCGTCCTCTCTCCTTAAAACGATTTGTGCTGGCCTGGCCGAGATCCCAGCCAGCCATGGCTTCCTCCTCCTCTCGCAGCCGCAAGAAACCTGGGTCGCCAGCAGCATCAGAGGAGAGGGACTGGGCGGCGGGGCTGCCCCGCGACATCCTGGTCGACGTCTTCCTCAGGCTGGGGCCCTGCCGTGAGATCATGCGGGGCGCAGAGCGCGCGTGCACGGCGTGGCGCCGCGTCGCCGTGGACGAGCCCATGATGTGGCGCCGCATCGACATCGACAAGGAGAGTTCTCCAACTCCAAGCCGACGAGCTATGGCGCGCGCCGCCGTGGACCGCAGCGGAGGGCAGTGCGAGGCTTTCTCCGGACCTATCGACAAGGATTCACTGATTTACCTGGTCGAAAGGTACGTTTCTGTTAGTGTTTCTGCAGTAAACGATTTTTGAGAGGAAAACGAAGGTTCTATTCTGCCGCAATGCCATACTCCCCCCGTGATGTCATTAGGACACAAAATCCCAGGCCAAATTGAACTGCTGCCCCGGTCGGAAGCGTCAACATTTTTCTGACCGGAGGGAGTATATACTGTTATCAATCTGTACAAGAAATTTGGATATCTATAAGTCAATCTATCTGGCTATTTTTCGTTCCATTTGAGAGATTGTGTAATAGAACAATGGATAGACAAATAAGCTATGTCCTTTACTTATTTTAGGGGTCATCTGTTATATCATTATAGGGCACTGCACAGATATTTTTTGGGGGATTCACTTCTGGTGCATTTAAGAAATGTTATAAAATTTGTGAGGAACTTTTTGTTTTCCATGTTGATAGAACACGTACGACATGTCATGATAATACGGAACAGCTTATGTAATTGTTTATACTAGTGTAAAGATGGTAGAGTAAATATGTATTATTATAAAGATATAATAAATGTAAATTATTACCTAGAGCATTTGTTGTCAAATACATCGCACACACCGTTTTATTCAGCTATCATTTTGATTATTGTGTGCATATATATGTGTTCAAATGTGAAGACATCTATCCTTTACTGCAGAGCTCCCCGTTTGAAAAGCCTCCATATTTCAACAGACTGCAAGGTAGACAACGAAACACTTAATATGGCGCTCAAGAAGCTCGCCCTCCTAGAAGATCTTGAAATTTCCACCTCTTATAATACTGAGGATCTGTTTAAATCTATCTGTCAAGCTTGCCCCCTCCTGGAGAAACTTAGAGTGACACTCCCTGATATTGTGTGTGATGGTTCTGAGTCTTCTGACTTGGAAATCAATGATGGAGGACTGTATGAATTTTCAGCTATGTGCAAGTTATGCCTTTTAGAACTGTTTAAGTTTGAACTCACCGGTGAAGGACTCACGGCCATCCTTGACAACTGCCCTCTATTAGAATCACTACATGTTACTGGTTCTTTCTGCAAGATCGAAGAAATGGATGAGGAGCTGGAGGTCAAATGTGCTAAGGTGAAGAACCTAATTCTTCCTGATGATCATGACTGCGATTGTGGCAATCATGACTCTTATGGGGAGCGCTGGGACTGGGAGCAGTCCTAGGATCATTTTGTTATTATCTACATCGTTATGCTTGGTAATCATTATATAATCTTAATTGTAATAACATCATTCAATACTATGGAAATGAGATACACTGCCACTTGGTATTATATGCCACGAGTTTGTTCTGCAGGAATATTATGCCATGACATTCTTCTGAATTTTGCAGCAACATGACATCTCTTCTTATTCTTACTACCATGCATTTTAATTCATTCTGCCATCTGTTATGTTTTGTAGGGTAAGAATTAATTTATAGTCTATATGTCTTCGTTCTGTTTAGAAATTTTTATTAAGATTTAAGTTAATTTTCTCTAAAAGAACATTTAAGGCCGTTAAAGAATGCAGCACATGAAACACCTACCTATGACTTTAATTCAACACAAATCGTTACTATACTTAAAGGGAAAAATATTCAGTGCAAACCATCTATTCGGTGGAATTGTGTAAACCCTTTTGAAAAACCTACTTAAAAGTTTTGAAAAATTATAAACCTTGGCGCACATGTAGAGGGCATAGTGAGAAACATGTACACAAAATTTGGGATCCAAACTCGTTTTCGATTAATAGATACAAAAATATCAAATCATGGTGGAAGAGGACAAAAATACTGCACAGCAACAGTTTTGTCTTTTTCCTCCTCTTTCTTCAAAATTTGTTATTTTTGTATCTTTTAGTAGAAGTTGAATTTGGATCCCAATTTTTGTGTGCATTTTTCTTACCGTGTCCTCTATATGTGTGCCAAGTTTTATAATTTTTCAAAACTTCTAAATAGGTTTTTGTTGGTGGGTGATTCGTCACAACATTTACGCCAACATTTTGCAGTCTTTTCTTGCCGCAGAGAGAGAGAGAGAGAGGGAGAAAGGCAGCAGCAGCTTCTTGCATGTTGAGTGTGAAACAAATCCAATTTTCGTTTAACTAGAACCAAATGTCGGTTACTTAATAAATTTTGAAGCAGCAGAAACGCACGGGTATACTGCTACATAAAACACGCTATTCCTCTTTATATGATTTTTGGGTAATACGGATTTTGAAATAAATTTTTGTTGTAGGTGTATAATCAGTGAGACAAACTTGTTGGTCCATGGTTGAGCCATGAACAATAAGTTGAGAGTCTGACATCGAAACAGACACACTAATCTTTTTTTTTTTTGAGAACGTTCGGAGCACGTATTTTATTAAGAAGAAGAAGAGATGAAACAACTTAACGCCCGAGGGCATGCAAAAACCGAAAGATAGAAAAACGGAACAGAACAGAAAACTAAAGAAAACAACAAGACGCCCATTGAAACGCGACCTAGCTACTACGTAGCTGCCGAGGGTAAAGAAGCCTTCGAAGCTTGCTGAACCTCGCCATCACCCAGAGGTTAGCTTTGTCCAAGATTTCCAGCGCCAAAGCGACCGGCTCTAGAGCTTGAAACTCGAACACGAGCTTGTTCTACTCCTTCCACAACCTCCAAGCTACTAGGATAGCCAAAGTATTGAAATCTTGCCGAAAATCTTTAGGCAACCTCTTTTGCGACCGAAGCCACCACTCCACGAACGGTGGCGCCTCTGCATCCGGGGTTAGCTGCTGGATGCCTAGACGACGAAGAACTCGGAACCAGGTCTCACGACTATGGACGCAATGAAGAAGTAGGTGGTCCAGCGTTTCCGGTTCCTGGGCACAAAGAGCACAAGTATCATCCTGACATAGACCATGTCTAAGCCTCCTGTTGGAGGTCCAACAACGCTCAAGCAAAACCAGCCACATGAAGAAGCAACAGTTATTTGGGGCCTGCGTCTTTCATAACAGGCACGCCCCTAGTACTTCCGATTGCCCTATGAAGAAGGCCTGGTAAGCACTGGCAGTGGTGAAGCTACCGTCGGCCGACCAATTCCATCGAAACTGGTCGCATATCCAACAACGTGACCTCGGAGACGATGCGCAGCACCTTGAAGAATTTGAGGATCCCTCAGCACCGGTAAGTGCCCTTTAACATCTGTAATCCAGCGACGCCCAGTAATTGCGACGTGAACTGTGCGTGTGTTGCGCACCTGTGCGGGGACGGCAGCAACCAGGTTAGGTGCAAAGGAACCGATTACAGACACACTAATCGTTAACCCTCCAATCCAATGGAAGAAGAATCGCGGCAGGATGGTACTTGTATATGCTGGAGAATCCACGAGAGTCCCATCTGGGTTTGCCTTGCCTAATCATCACGCGTGGTCATTAGATCACTGAAGGTGCCAAGAGTGAATATATTAGGCAGGGACGCTAGCGCCATCCATGGACGCCGAGAAGAACAGAGCCCCAATGTACTTGTCGCTGTTTTAGAGAACGTCCTGCTCTTCTAGATTTCTAAATACCATACTGATTAATTACTTTCAACATTCCAGTTTTATTGATTACTAAAAATCAAAACATTTCACTGGACCTTGGTCTTCTGATCTGATCCTTCCAGTGCGCGTCAATAAAAGCTTGCTTTGTTCCGACGCCTCGTCCTCTCCTTAAACCGATTTGTGCTGGCCTGGCCGAGACCCCAGCCATGGTTCCTCCTCCTCTGGCCACCGCAAGAAACCCGTGTCGCCAGCAGCAGCATCTGAGGCGAGGGACTGGGCGGCGGGGCTGCCCCGCGACATCCTCGTCGACGTCTTCCTCAGGCTGGGGCCCTGCTGCGAGATCATGCGGGGCGCCGAGCTTGCGTGCACGGCGTGGCGCCGCGTCGCCGTGGACGAGCCCGTGCAGTGGCGCCGCATCGACATTGACAAGGAGAGGCCTCCAACTCCGAGCCGACGAGCGATGGCGCACGCCGCCTTGGACCGAAGCGCGGGGCAGTGTGAGGCGTTCTCCGGACCCGTAGACAAGGAGTCGCTGATTTACCTGGTCGAAAGGTACGTTTCTGCTGGTATTTTGCAGTTAACATTTTGTTGAGATGAAAAGAAAAGTTCTCTTCTGCAGTTGTGGCATACTATACTGTTATCAAACTGTACCAGAAATTTTTATTTCTGTAAGTCAACCTATTTGGCTATTTTTCGTTCCATTGGAGAGATTGTGTAGTAGAACAATGGATCGACAAATATGATATGTTTTTACTTATTTTAAGGATCATCTGTTTTATCACTTTTACGTAGGGCATTGCAATGATATTTTCTTTTACCTTTTCTTTTTTGAGACCTGCACTGATATTTTCTGGGATTCACTTATGGTGCATATATTTCAGAAATGTCATAAAAACTGCGAGGAAATTTTTGTTTTCCAAGTTGATAAAACACATATGGCATGTCATGATAACACGGAACAGCTGATCCAATTGTTTCTACTGTTGTAAATATGGTAGAAAAAATGTAAACTTTTAATGGTAGAGTAAATGTAAATTCTTATCTGGTGCATCTGCTGTCAATGCATCCCACGCACCATTTTATATCAGCTATCATTTTGATTAATTTGTGCATACGTGTTCAAATGTGAAGACATTCTTTACTGCAGAGCTCCCCTTTTGAAAAGCCTCCATATTTCAACAAACAAGGTAGACAATGAAACACTTCATATGGCGCTCAAGAAGCTCACCCTCATTGAAGATCTTGAAATTTCAACATCTTACAGTCTTGGGAATCTGATCGAATCTGTCTGTCAAGCATGTCCCTTCCTGGAAAAACTCAAAGTGAAACTCCCTGACAGGTGCTATATTTCTAATGATTCCGAATACCACAATGGAGGACTGTGTGAGATTTCAGCTATGTGCAAGTTACGCGTCTTAGAACTTTTTGAGTTTTGAGCTCACCGCTGAGGGACTCATGGCCATCCTTGACAATTGCCCTCTATTAGAATCACTACATGTTACTGGCTCTTTCTGCGAGATCGAACGAAGAGAGGTTGAGGTGCTGATGAAGGTACAATTAACTAAAGTGAAGAACCTAATTCTTCCTGGTGATGTATGTGAACACGACAATGACATCATTTTAGGGGATCCCTGAGGCTGGGAGCCGTCCTAGGACGATGAATTTTACTAATTTTGTTACAATGATGTTGGTGATCGGCTTGGAAGCGGCCTACTGCTGTTATTAGATCTCTTTGACGATCAAATAATATTGAAGGATCATTTTATTACTATCTACACCACTATGCTTGGTAGTCATTGTAGATTCTTAATTGTAATAACGGCGATCAATACTATTGAAATGAGATACACTGCCACTTGGTGTATCATATGCCATGAGTTTCTTCTGCATTTTGCAGGAATATTATGCCATGAGTTTCTTCTGACTTCTGTAGCTACATAACATCTCTTCTTATTCTTACTACCATGCATTTTAAAGGAAGATTCATTCTGCCATCTATTATGTTTTGCAACGATCTTGTTTTCACACAAATAATTCATTGGTAATATTATTCTAAGGTAAGAATTAATATATAGTCAATCTTCCATCATTGTGTTTGGAAGGTATATTAAGATTTAAGTTAATTTAGTATTTCTCTAACAGAACATTTATGGTTGTTAAAAGAAGACAGTTGATGAAACACATACACGTGAATTCGATTCAATAAATATCTTTACTATACCTAAAAAAGGTAGTCGGTGTGTTAATGGGTGGTCTGCCACTCAGAGAGAGAGAAGTGGCGCCGCATCGACATTGACAAGGAGAGGCCTCCAACTCCGAGCCGACGAGCGATGGCGCACGCCGCCTTGGACCGAAGCGCGGGGCAGTGTGAGGCGTTCTCCGGACCCGTAGACAAGGAGTCGCTGATTTACCTGGTCGAAAGGTACGTTTCTGCTGGTATTTTGCAGTTAACATTTTGTTGAGATGAAAAGAAAAGTTCTCTTCTGCAGTTGTGGCATACTATACTGTTATCAAACTGTACCAGAAATTTTTATTTCTGTAAGTCAACCTATTTGGCTATTTTTCGTTCCATTGGAGAGATTGTATAGTAGAACAATGGATCGACAAATATGATATGATTTTTACTTATTTTAAGGGTCATCTGTTTTATCACTGTACGTAGGGCACTGCAATGATATTTTCTTTTACTTTTTCCTTTTTGAGACCTGCACTGATATTTTCTGGGAGTCACTTATGGTGCATATATTTCAGAAATGTCATAAAAACTGCGAGGAAATTTTTGTTTTCCAAGTTGATAAAACACATATGGCATGTCATGATAACACGGAACAGCTGATCCAATTGTTTCTACTGTTGTAAATATGGTAGAAAAAATGTAAACTTTTAATGGTAGAGTAAATGTAAATTCTTATCTGGTGCATCTGCTGTCAATGCATCGCACCCACCATTTTATATCAGCTATCATTTTGATTAATTTGTGCATATGTGTTCAAATGTGAAGACATTCTTTACTGCAGAGCTCCCCTTTTGAGAAGCCTCCATATTTCAACGAACGAGGTAGACAATGAAACACTTCATATGGCGCTCAAGAAGCTCACCCTCATTGAAGATCTTGAAATTTCAACATCTTACAGTCTTGGGAATCTGATCGAATCTGTCTGTCAAGCATGTCCCTTCCTGGAAAAACTCAAAGTGAAACTCCCTGACAGGTGCTATATTTCTAATGATTCCGAATACCACAATGGAGGACTGTGTGAGATTTCAGCTATGTGCAAGTTACGCATCTTAGAACTTTTTGAGTTTGAGCTCACCGCTGAGGGACTCATGGCCATCCTTGACAATTACCCTCTATTAGAATCACAACATGTTACTGGCTCTTTCTGCGAGATCGAACGAAGAGAAGTTGAGATGCTGATGAAGGTCAAATTAACTAAAGTGAAGAACCTAATTCTTCCTGGTGATGCATGTGAACACGACAATTACATCATTTTAGGGGAGCCCTCAGGCTGGGAGCCGTCCTAGGACGATGGATTTTACCAATTTTGTTACAATGATGTTGGTGATCGGCTTGGAAGCGGCCTACTGCTGTTATTAGATCTCTTTGATGATCAAATAATATTGAAGGTTCATTTCATTACTATCTACATCACTATGCTTGGTAGTCATTGTAGATTCTTAATTGTAATAACGGCTATCGATTCTATTGAAATGAGATACACTGCCACTTGGTGTATCATATGCCATGAGTTTCTTCTGCATTTTGCAGGAATATTGTGCAGTGAAATTCTTCTGAATTTTGTAGCTACATAACATCTCTTCTTATTCTTACTACCATGCATTTTAAAGGAAGATTCATTCTGCCATCTTTTTGTTTTGCAACGATCTTGTTTTCACAGAAATAATTCAATGGTAATATTATTCTAAGGTAAGAATTAATATATAGTCAATCTTCCATCATTGTGTTTGGAAGGTATATTAAGATTTAAGTTAATTTAGTATTTCTCTAACAGAACATTTATGGTTGTTAAAAGAAGACAGTTGATGAAACACATACACGTGAATTCGATTCAATAAATATCTTTACTATACCTAAAAAAGGTAGTCGGTGTGTTAATGGGTGGTCTGCCACTCAGAGAGAGAGAGAGAGAAAGAGAGAGAGAGAGAGAGTAGCTTATCTGTGTGCTGTGTGAAACAGATCACATTTTTGTTTAACTAGAACCAAACGTCCTTTACTTATAAATTTTTAAGCAGCAGCTAAACATGCTATTTCTCTTTATATGATTTTTTGGTTATAAGATTTTTTGATTTTTTGTTGTTGTTGTAGGTGTATAATGTCTTGTTTGACATTTTGTTTATGCATTGGTGTTGTCTGAAGAGCCAATATAATAGCGTATGATATCAGATATCACAGTCACCTTTCAAATTAGAAAGTTGTGCCAGTTAAAACAATATCTCTACCAAATGAATCCAACTACAACCGCCTGTTCCTCATCACCACTAATGCAAAAATGCTGACCCCTCCTGATTTTCATGTCCCTGCCTTACCATTGTTGTGGACAAATATGGAGTTGTTGTACGTACTTCACCCTAAAACTATTTGAATCTTTTTTTATTATACAGTACAAATCAGACACTGACAACGCATGCACATACACAAAGCCTACCTCTATGATTATTTTCGAAGACTGAGCCGACAAATTTCTAGCTTGACGAAGTCATCACTGGCTCGCTATCGACAGCCACATCACTTACCGCTGAAAGAACAACGCCATTAAATCCTAAAAAATTCGCTCCTACCAGGAGTCGAACTCAGAACTTCACATGCTACTAAGTCTCTTGTAACCACTAGGCTACATACCCTTTCGCAACTATTTGAATCTCTGATGTGTTCAGCAGGGCTTTGAGCACAAACTGTTTCCTTTGACAAGCTTCCATGATTAAGGGAATGTGACCAACATATGTATTTTTGGAGAAACCAGTTCCAGCTTAGCTTTAGCAGATCGACCTTGATATTTTTTCTTATTAAATATTGATTGTAGCTAGCATGAAAAGTAAAGCAATGAGTCGATAATGGGCTCTGGTAGCTATTCTCGTGTATGGCTTGTCTACGAGCGCACCAGATCGCCCATAGTGTCACCGTCACCCGAACGAGATCATCCTAGGATAGTGAATTCATGACTGCAGTCAACCATCCTCTAGCATCTTGTTCTTGTAATTCACACAAGTGTTCTGTAATCTCTTCTCGCTCAAGAGCCCACACACTCCTCGACATGTTACAATCAAGAAGAGAATGTTTCCAATCTCACCGCAGATTGAGCATGCATTAGTCAGCCATGTTTCGGCGATAGAGAACGTCCTTGGATGGTACTCCCTCCGTCCCAAAATAGTTGCCACAGGACATCTTATTTGACCCTTCGTCTTATTCAAAAAATTATTTAAATATAAAAACAAATATGTCATGATTAAAATATATTCAATGATAAAA
>LAPY01000697.1:71784-83672 GCA_000970635.1 Eragrostis tef
CGAGCCCACGCTGTACCGCCGCATCGACATCCACGGCGACCTCGTGGACCACTACCTCGACGAGGAGACGGAATTTTACGACGATCTCAACCTCACCGAGGTCGCGGGCCGCCGTCCGCCGCGCCGCCGGCAAGTGCGAGGCCTTCTGGGGAGATTTTCCCGGCGACGACAGCTTCCTCCACTTCCTCGCCGATGAGTGAGAAGCTTTGATCCCCAATTCTATGGTTTATTCATTCACTTTCATGATCCCCCGCCATATATTTGTTTTGCGATCGAGCTGCCTATTGACGCTTGCCGCTTGTCATTCTACGCTGACTGTCACGTATTTCAGCTTTTGCATTCATCTGACATATGTTAGCCTTGTGTTAAGACATAGGAACTTGCCTCTTTGATTTAGTTAGCCTAGAACAGAAGCTGCTGGACTGCATATATTAATTTTGCTACAGGCACTAATCCAGTTAATTCATGCCGAATTCATGGGTCCTGGATTTAAGCTGCTGATGCAATCTACGTACTTGTATATATAGAGTACAGAGTCCTAAATATTTTCATCCGCAAACCAAAATAAAAGCATTAAACGTTCTGTTATGGGATTCTGTAGTTGTAAAAAGTTGCAGCTACAAAACTCTATTGAACAGGAATACTAATCTATCTTTTCGGCATGTCATGGACTATCTTTCCAGGGCCCCATCTCTTAAGAGCCTTCGCCTCCGCTCGTGCGATGATGCATCTAATCAAGGATTTGCAGAGGCTATTAGGAAGCTGCCTCTTCTTGAGGACCTTGAGCTTTCATTGTGCTCAAATTTATGCGGAAAGAAATTGTTCCAGACTGTGGGCCTCTCATGTCCACGGCTGAAGCACTTTGCACGGTGCCACTTCCACTCTGAACCGCAACATATAGACTACATGGACGAGGAAGCCGCCGGGATAGCGACTATGACGGAGCTGCGCTCTCTTAAGATTACAGGCAATCAACTCACCAAGAGTGGCCTGGTAACCATCCTTGACAGCTGCCCCAATCTGGAGTCCCTGGACATAGACTGTTGCAACATAACATGGATGACGTCCTGCGAGAGAAGTATGCTCATATCAAAACGCTGATGCTTCCTGAGTACCATCGCTTACGGAACCTGAAATTGCTAGTCTCTCAAACAGAAGCCCGAGTGAAGATTGAGACGATGCTGACCAGACAAGTTCCAGTTCTGACTCTGGTCTGAACTCTGAGGAATATGGCGATTACCATAAACCTTCTCGATCGATCCCAAGGTGATTTGGTCTACTGCTACGCATCGTTTACTGCTTGCCAGTGCAATCTTCCAATCTTCGTCTGCATGGGAGGTTATCTATTTTATCTATGCGTATTATATTTGTGTACGTGATCTTGAGACTTAAGTAACAACGATCAAACAGGCATATAATTTTTTTGGGCATTGGAATCATATATCAGAAAATATGGTACTCCATTATCTGCAAATAAGTGTATCCAATTGTTTGTCACACGCATTTGCTGTCGGAGCAATGTGATTTGCAAACTTCTGTCGAGGCAAAGAGAAAGAATCCATAGAACCATGCATTTGTTCCCTATTGTGCCACCACGGAGCCTTTCGCTCCAGCTACAGCTGGCTGGACTGAAGGAGGGCCAATGAAGTGTGTTGGACTGCAACAACAACAGGGCCGGATAGCCTTTTGCTTGCCCATGAACCAAGGTCCAGTTCAGTTGTATTCCTTGAGCCACGCCCTTTTGATTCTCACCGAATTCATTAACAGTTAATAATACACAAGGAAATGAAAGGTTTTTTGCGTTTATAAATTGCCCCGGAAGTGGAAGAGACCACGGAGGTTGCACATTGGTGCTATAAGAAATGAACGAACGTCCCGTGCAACCACATTGTGACACAGGTCGAGCTCTCCATCTCCTAGGCTGACTGAAGATGGCGTCGACAGCTTGCCGCCTAAGGTGAGAGGATCCATATCAAACAAGAATCTCCTAACAGGCTAACATATTCGTGTATCTCTGACTGTGGGCTTGTCGTCTCAGGACCACCAGAGACGCCATGCCTGTGCAGGGGCCGTTCGACACCAGGGATCGGTCGGAGCTGCCCCTGGACGCCCTCACTTTGGTATTCGCCAAGCTCGGCGCCATCGAGGTCCTCATGGGCGCAGGACTGGTCTGCCACTCGTGGCTCCGAAAATCTGTTTGTACTCTCAAGCAGACATACTCCCACGCTTCTCTGCCGTACGTGTGTCCTACCATGCTTCGATGCATGGCGCGTGTCCAAACGGCGCCGTCATCTTTGCGACGGCCAGTGGTGTGCAGTGGAGTTGTCGCATGCGGAGACAGCTGGGTCCAGCGAAATTACGTTCTCACATGCTCACACGAGGTTCGTTCTCTTTGTTTCCTGAAGGAGGTTCTTTCTTTTCTTTATTCTAATTGGCAGCTGGGCCCAACTCTATTGAGTTTCGCAGCCCGGTAGTATGAAAGCTCATCACTGATTTTTTATTGATTTCTTCATCCAGTAGTCTGAAAGGCTTTTCACTTATTTTTTTTCGGTTGTTTTTTTGTGTGAATATAAAACTATTGACGTAAAATTAACAAGTAATTTTTTAAAAATTTGACTTTAGTACTTGTCGGCACCCGATTGAACGGGGTATTCGGCAGATATTTGGTTCGGTAGAGCGCTTCGCTTATACGAAGATCAATCAAGAGAGACACACGATTTATACTGGTTCGGGCCTTCCGAAGGATAATAACCCTACGTCGAGTGTGTTCTTGTATTGCCTTGTAGGCGAGATATGTGGTGGTGTGCCTTCGGTCCTCGACCGGCAGCGGTGCGGCGTGACCCCCTCTCCCGTTGGGAGGGGTGTTTACATTTATATGTGGGTCTCACCCTTTTTACAAGTCAGAGTTGGAATATATCTAAAGAAATAACAGATCGTCTTCCTTCAATAGTCCTCGTAACCGACAAGGCATCCCCCATCGGTAGAGTCCTAATCCGGCGCGTTCGATATCCCGAAGTCTTCCAAAAATAGGGCTACGACAGTACTTATCAAGTGCTTTGACTTTAGGGCTTATTAAGAACTTTGACTTTAGGGCTTATCAAGGGCTTTGACTTTAGGGCCTATCAAAGTATTTGACTTTAGGGCTTATCAAAGGCTTTGGCTTTAGGGCTTTGGGTTTTATTGTCGAGGGTTGGCTAAGTACAGTTTGTAAGATTTTTTATTTTCTTCAAGGGTTTAAGGTTGAGTTTAGGGTTTATAAAAGGTTTTGAATTTAGGGTTTATTAAGTGTTGGAGTTTATGGTTTTTTTTTTACCCGCCTCCATTTCCCAAGAAACGGCGGTCTGAATTCAGGTTTACAGCAAGTTTAGACTAAGAAGAAGAAAAGGAGAAGCTACCCAAAACAATGGGGCCTCCCCTACAACCCCTAAACCACAAGCCAGACATCTAGAACCTGAACTTTAGGGGAGGTGGAAACTTCGCGACACAGTGCGCCAAACTCTGAGCACCAGATTACAAAAAAAAAAACACAAACTGATCTCCGCAAAGATAACTAATCAATAGGTCTATTCCTTAAGCTACGTAGAAGATCGCCTTTTTCTGGCTGGTTCAGGCTCATTGCTCCATCCCCGTCACATCTCCTGGTCTTCCCCGTCTTGCGTTGAAGTCGCTGGCGGCTCAAGCACGTTCATGGCGGCCTTCATCATCGAGTCCGCGCCCGCCCTGATCATTTCCTCCATCGCCGCCGGGTAAAAACCTGCCCAGTACCGAAGAAAAGAACAGGCACGTAGTATTATATCACAAGGGTGCTTAATCCATTTTTTATCAAAGCAAGCTTGATTTCTGGCCTTCCATGCTGCCCAACAGATGGTAGCAAGGCCCAGTGTGTGTACTTCCTCCCCATCGGGAAGAGCCTGTTTGATCCAAACCCAGAATTGCCGCAGTGAGTTTGGTCTTGTTTCAACACCAAAGCACAATGCGATAATTCCCCACACTACTTTCATCACAGGGCAACCGAAAAACAAATGATCACAACTTTCTTCTTGGCTGCAGAAATAGCAACAAGGATCCCCTTGCCATTTCCTTTTAGCCATATTGTCTTTGGTTAGAATCGCATCATTCTCCATTAGCCATAAGAAAATCTTTATTTTTTCTGGAAGCTTCGCTTTCCATATGTGTTTATACGCCAGACCATTATCATCTTTTGTCAGATGTTCATACATTGATTTAGTAGTATATTTGTTACTTGCTGTCCATATCCATTTAGGCATGTCCTTGTTCTGATTCAGAACAATCTCATTCAGCCTAGCTGCTAAATCATACCACATCACATGTAGAACGATAGGAAGAGTGTTTCTAAAATGTACCACCCATCCATCAGCAGCACATTTTGCTACTGACATCTTCTCATCTTTGCAAAGCTCAAATAAGATTGGATACTGAATACATAGAGGTGTTTCACCTAGCCATGTATCAGTCCAAAATCTGGTCAACTGACCATTGCCAACCACCATTTT
Organism: Eragrostis tef; assembly: GCA_000970635.1. Taxonomy (NCBI): domain Eukaryota; kingdom Viridiplantae; phylum Streptophyta; class Magnoliopsida; order Poales; family Poaceae; genus Eragrostis; species Eragrostis tef. The sequence goes on from LAPY01000697.1 coordinate 76,299, forward strand.
CCTCCTCCTTAAGTGTCTCACTTTCAACAAATCAGTCCACATGGGAGAATCATTCTGTCTCTGTTTCACAGACCCAATAGGTCCATTTTGAGTATATTTTGCCTTAACTAAATCCTGCCACAAACCAACTTCACTTTCTAATTTCCACCACCATTTGCATAGGAGACTAATATTCATTTTTCTCAGGTCTTTTATTCCCAAGCCTCCCTTTTTTTGGATTTACACACTTTGGACCACTTCACTAGGTGATATTTTCTCTTTTTGCTTTTACCCTGCCACAGAAATGTTCTTCTTGGTTTATCAATTCTGTCAATGACAGTCTTGGGTAAGAGGTACATGGACATATGGTAAGTAGGGGAGTTATTGAGGCTAGAATTAATCAAAATAGTTCTGCCTCACATGGTCAAGAAATTTCCTTGCCAATTATCTACTTTATTATATATTTTTTCTTCCATCATGATCCAATCAATAACATGTAACCTACTAGGGGATACTGGTACCCCAAGGTATTTCAGTGGGAAATGGCCTACTTGACAATTAAACAAGTCTGCATAAGTGGATTCCACATTGTGGTCTCCATTTATAGTCAACACCTCACTTTTGCTGAAGTTGATTTTCAACCCAGACATCTGTTCATATTAAGTAAAGAAGTAATTTCACATTTCGAGCCATCTCAATGTTATCTTTTAGACACATAATCGTGTCATCTGCATATTGCAGAATGACCACACCCTTAGGAATTATATTGTCTGCAAGGCCCAAAATGATATTATTGTTTTGAGCTTTATGGCACATTCTTGTCAGGCACTCTGCAACAAAATTGAACAGCAACGGCGACTACGGGTCGCCTTGCCTAACCCCTTTTGCACTTTGGAAGTAAGGGCCTATCTGGTCATTCAGCTTGACACAGACTGTGCCATCAGCAACTACTTTTTTTATCCATCGACACCAGGTTTCATTGAAACCTCTCATCTCAAGGCATTTGAACAGAAAATTCCAGTTCACCTTGTCGTAGGCTTTTTCAAAATCCAATTTCAATACTATTCCAATTTCTTTTTTCCTTTTTGTTTCATGGAAAATTTCATGTAACGATAGCACCCCAGTCATGATATTTCTATTCTTCATAAAAGCTGTTTGAGCCTTATGTATAAGCTTATCAGTATAGGGATCCAACCTGATAGTCAAAACTTTAGTGAATAATTTGTATAGGGAATTTAGGAGACATATGGGTCTAAATTGTTGTATTCTTGTTGCACCAGGCACTTTCAGTAACAAAGTTATGATACCATAGTTGAGTCTCTTGATATCAAGATCCCCTTTATGAAAATCATCAAATAACTCCATTATATCCACCTTTACTATATCCCAACATGTTTGATAAAATTCTATAGGTATTTTATCTGGACCAGCCGCCTTGTTTTTTTCCATTTGGAAGAGAGCAAATTTCACCTCTTCTTGTGCAAATGCTTTTGTGAGCTCTTCATTTTCTTCTGTGGAAAGTGTTTCACTTTCAGACCATTGATCAGCATCAATATCAAAGGCATTCCCTTCAGGATTGCCAAATAGGGATTTATAATATTTAGTAGCATGTTCTAACAAGTTGTCTGTACCCTGAATGATGTTTTCCTCACTATGCAAGGAGAAAATTGTGTTTTTTCTTTTTCTACCATTAGCTACTCTATGAAAATAATCTGTGTTATTATCACCTTTAAGGAGCCATGTTTCATGACACCTTTTATACCAGTACAATTCTTCATCTTCCAGCATTTTCAACAGCTCTGCTTGAATGAGTATTCTTTGACTGATTTGAAAATCAGTTAGGAGAAAATTCTCCTCTAGCTGCTCTAAATATTCCAGTTCAGCTTGGATTTCTTTTTTTATTTTCTTGTTATTTCCAGCAAGGTTGAAACCCCAACCTTTAAAAAACTTTTTGAACTTCTTTATTTTGTACTGAATCCTATCCAGGGCATTATTGTCTCTGGTAGGTTCATTCCACACCTTTTGTGTTTGAGCAAGAAAATCTGGCTGTTTCAGCCATGTTAACTCAAAATGAAAATCAATTGATTTTGGAGGGGGCTATTGCTCATCAGAATACGGTCCAGTTTTTCAAGTGTAGGATTTTTTTGTTTATTTGACCAGGTGAAATTTCCACCTGCCATCTCAATTTCCCTCAGCTCACATGTTTGTATAATAGCATTAAAGATATCTATATATCTTGTATGATGAAAGTTGTTGTTCTTTTCAAAAGAGTATCTGAAGTCCCCACCTATAAGGTAAGGTTCTTGATAGGATGAACAGAAGGCTGCTAGCTCACTTAAAAATTCCTCCTTGTCTTCCTCTTGAGCTGCCCCATACACATTCAAAACAAACCACTTCTGAGATAGTTTCTTATCCCATAAGTTCATTTGTAGAATATATTTTCCTTTTTTCATGGAACCAACATCAAATCTCTCGATGTTAATTCCAGTTAGAATGCCACTAGACCGACCTCTAGCAGAGATCCAAGTCCACAAGTACACTTGTAAAGGATCAATTGTTCTCAAATATTTATCAGAGAACTCTTTTTGTGTTGTTTCCGGGAAACACAGGAAATCAAAGTTAGACTCCCTGATTAGATCTCTAATACAGGGAGTCATGCCTTTCTTCCTAATACCTCTACAATTCCAAAAAGGACCTATCATTTGGATTTTTTTGTTTTTCACTTTGGTCTTAGAACCTAAAGGTACAGAAATTTCCTGTAAACCTTTAGTTCTATATATGAAAGGAGTAGTTCCTTGACTCCTTCTCAGAAGGGAAGCTCTAACTGGTTCTCTCAAGTTAGATATTTCCCTCTTTTTCTAGATTGAACTAGGGTGAAATCATCATCATCAGAATTTTCCTCTATCCATCCTAGCAATAAAGTAGGGTTCTCGGTCTCATCAACAATATCTCCTTCGGCAGAAGCATTATTACCATTGTTACTATGGCTCATCTCATTAATGCTAGCTGCAGGTTGAATATGTTTATCTTTTAAAGAATGCCTGGCTACTTCTAAATCTTTTAGCAAATTAACTTTCTCAAAATCACCACAGGAAATATTAACACCCATACTACTGGCAAGAGAAGAAATATCACAGTTATCTAAGACAGAAAAAGAGTTCTGATTTGACAGGTTAGTACCTTCCAGGGATCTTTTCTTGGATGCTCCTTGAGCTGCCACCTTGTCCATTACTTGCTGGTTCATTCTTGAGCTTTGTCTTGTGATTTGAATCTTCTGTGCTTCAATTATCTTGCCAGCAGCGTCATCACTTGTCTTGTTGTGCCCTTCTTCCTGCACTGCTACTTGATCTTGCAATTCCATTGCCTTTCTATTCATGTACACAACCTCTTCTTTTGATGCTTCCATTACTATGATATCACTATCCTCACTTGTCTTTGCCACATCAACATGTGTTGGAACATATGGACATCTTACTAACTCAATCATCTGAGATGAAGTACCTGCATCACCTTCATTGTATACATTTTCATATTCTTCAGACAAAAGATCATCTTCATCATCTATTTCAAAGTGATCTGGGATGTCCACCTTGTCTTTATCTCCCCCTCCTACTTCAGGTATCTTGTATCCAGTACTTTTTTTCATAGGATTTATGTGCATCACTCAACAACTTTCCTTGCCCAGCAGTGAGTGATGTTGCCATTTTTGGAGGTTTTGATTCAGCCCCTCTGTTCATGTTTCTTTGTGGACCCTGTGTACCAAGTCCTCAAAACAGTATCTGATAATATTGAAGTCCCCACCTATAAGGTAAGGTTCTTGACAGGATGAACAGAAGGCTGCTAGCTCACTTAAAAATTCCTCCTTGTCTTCCTCTTGAGCTGCCCCATACACATTCAAAACAGACCACTTCTGGGATAGTTTCTTATCCCATAAGTTCATTTGTAGAATATATTTTTCTTCTTTCATGGAACCAACATCAAATCTCTCGATGTTAATTCCAGTTAGAATGCCACCACACTGACCTCTAGCAGAGATCCAAGTCCACAAGTACACTTGTAAATGATCAATTGTTCTCAAATATTTATCAGAGAACTCTTTTTGTGTTGTTTCCGGGAAACACAGGAAATCAAAGTTAGACTCCCTGATTAGATCTCTAATACAGGGAGTCATGCCTTTCTTCCTAATACCTCTACAATTCCATAAAAGACCTATCATTTGGATTTTTTGTTTTTCACTTTGGTCTTAGAACCTAAAGGTACAGAAATTTCCTGTAAACCTTTAGTTCTATATATGGAAAGAGTAGTTCTCTGACTCCTTCTCAGAAGGGGAGCTCTAACTGGTTCTCTGAAGTTAGATATTTCCCTCTTTTTTTTCTGGATTGAACTAGGGTGAAACCATCATCATCAGAATTTTCCTCTATCCATCCTAGCAATAAAGTAGGGTTCTCGGTCTCATCAACAATATCTCCTTCGGCAGAAGCATTATTACCATTGTTACTATGGCTCATCTCATTAATGCTAGCTGCAGGTTGAATATGTTTATCTTTTAAAGAATGCCTGGCTACTTCTAAATCTTTTAGCAAATTAACTTTCTCAAAATCACCACAGGAAATATTAACACCCATACTACTGGCAAGAGAAGAAATATCACAGTTATCTAAGACAGAAAAAGAGTTCTGATTTGACAGGTTAGTACCTTCCAGTGATCTTTTCTTGGATGCTCCTTGAGCTGCCGCCTTGTCCATTACTTGCTGGTTCATTCTTGAGCTTTGTCTTGTGATTTGAATCTTCTGTGCATCAGTTATCTTGCCAGCAGCATCATCACTTGTCTTGTTGTGCCCTTCTTCCTGCACTGCTACTTGATCTTGCAATTCCATTGCCTTTCTATTCATGTTCACAACCTCTTCTTTTGATGCTTCCATTACTATGATATCACTATCCCCACTTGTCTTTGCCACATCAATATGTGTTGGAACATGGATATCTTACTAACCCAATCATCTGAGATGAAGTACCTGCATCACCTTCATTGTATACATTTTCACATTCTTCAGACAAAAGATCATCTTCATCATCTGTTTCAAAGTGATCTGGGATGTCCACCTTGTCTTTATCTCCCTCTCCTACTTCAGGTATCTTGTATCCAGTACTTTTTTCATAGGATTTATGTGCATCACTCAACAACTTTCCTTGCCCAGCAGTGAGTGATGTTGCCATTTTTGGAGGTTTTGATTCAGCCCCTCTGTTCATGTTTCTTTGTGGACCCTGTGTACCAAGTCCTTGAATCAGGTTTGCCCCAGTACTAGGTTGCTCCACTCTTGGTTTTTTAGGAGATGGTTGAGCACCATGATCCCTGATATTCACTTTATATTCTTCTGCAGGATTTTTCACAGGCATCAGTATTTCTCTCTCAAAGAAAAAGTCATACATAAAGGGGATAATGGCTCCTTGTGCAGATGCAGGCACTTTCGTAACATCTCTGAAACATATCTTCATTCTTACATAGTCTTGTCTGTTCAGGGATTTCTCATCAATTTCAGTAGTAGAGCCCACCAATGAGCCCACATAGGCCAACATTTGTTCATTCCTTTTATCCAGCGGGATACCTCTCACCCTAAACCATGCTTGAGGCATTTCAGCTTTAGCACCAATAGCAGGAGACCATGGATCAATAGCAATCTGAGCACATACAGTCCTCATGCCCAGAGGTCTGAAATGCCCCCAGTCCTTAATCATTTGAGCAGTAGGAAATCTCATAGTAAACTTGTTGTCTGAAATCTTCCTCGCAGTCCACCTCCACACTTTTGTTCCCCAAATCAGCTTAAATTCCTGCTCTATCTGATGGGCATCTACCTCACCACTCACCACAGAAATGATAGCAGTAGTGTTCCTTTCCTTCAAGGTATTATCAGATTGACAATCAGGAATGCTAAAGAAGCCTTGTCCCTCTACTTGAGTTGCACACATGGGAGCTATGAAATCACTTAACTTCCTGTTCCTGCACATCTCAGTAGGGTGATCAAACCTACCACACTTCCTAGGGCGACGGCAATTCTGAGTGAGATGCCCTTTTAGACCACAATTATAGCATTCCAGGATTTTTCTCTCTGGGTTTGAGGATTCACCTTGGCTGAGATCTTGTTGTTGGTGCTCCATCTGCTTCTCCTGCAGCTCAACTGGTTTCTCCTCAACCCTCTTCTCGTTCATTTCCTCCCTGTGTTCCCACTTGGATCTCTCCGCTTTGCTTCCATCTTCAGCCTTCCTTTTTTCTTCAGCAATCTGATCCCAACGATCTCGATCTAGGCTGGGTTCCTCTCTGCCCAGGTTGGAAAACGACCCTTTCTTCACTTCATCCGTCTGCCTCCAAGTGTACTCCCTTGCAGAAGTCCTTCCCGCTCCTCGCCCTTGGCGACTAGCCCCAAATCCATCTCGTGGCCATCCTCTATTGTCACACCCCCCCCCCCCCCCTTAACGCGGGGGCGAAAATCTGGCTGTTTCAGCCATGTTAACTCAAAATGAAAATCAATTGATTTTGGAGGGGGCTCAGTGTCAGTTGAGATAATTAACATGTTATGATCTGAAATTTCTCTAGGTTTTTTATGAACATTAACAAGGGGAAACAGTTCTCCCAGCTATAGCTCATCAGAATACGGTCCAGTTTTTCTAGTGTAGGATTTTTTTGTTTATTTGACCAGGTGAAATTTCCACCTGCCATCTCAATTTCCCTCAGCTCACATGTTTGTATAATAGCATTAAAGATATCTATATATCTTGTATGATGAAAGTTGTTGTTCTTTTCAAAAGAGTATCTGAAGTCCCCACCTATAAGGTAAGGTTCTTGATAGGATGAACAGAAGGCTGCTAGCTCACTTAAAAATTCCTCCTTGTCTTCCTCTTGAGCTGCCCCATACACATTCAAAACAGACCACTTCTGGGATAGTTTCTTATCCCATAAGTTCATTTGTAGAATATATTTTTCTTCTTTCATGGAACCAACATCAAATCTCTCGATGTTAATTCCAGTTAGAATGCCACCACACTGACCTCTAGCAGAGATCCAAGTCCACAAGTACACTTGTAAATGATCAATTGTTCTCAAATATTTATCAGAGAACTCTTTTTGTGTTGTTTCCGGGAAACACAGGAAATCAAAGTTAGACTCCCTGATTAGATCTCTAATACAGGGAGTCATGCCTTTCTTCCTAATACCTCTACAATTCCATAAAAGACCTATCATTTGGATTTTTTGTTTTTCACTTTGGTCTTAGAACCTAAAGGTACAGAAATTTCCTGTAAACCTTTAGTTCTATATATGGAAAGAGTAGTTCTCTGACTCCTTCTCAGAAGGGGAGCTCTAACTGGTTCTCTGAAGTTAGATATTTCCCTCTTTTTTTT
>LAPY01000697.1:115503-126637 GCA_000970635.1 Eragrostis tef
GTTGAGTATTGATACTATGTGTTGTTAGCCAAAAAACAAAGGATAGTCTATATGATGCACGAGTATTTGCACTGATACAAATATAATAATAGTAGTCTTGTTTATTTAAAGTTAATTCAATTTGATATTCAAATGATCGAATTTTCTGTCTATTACTGGCTTGGCTAACAGAGCATTAAGATGGGGCGAAAAATAATTTCTGAGTTTAACTGATTATGGTCAATACCTAGTCGTTCAGATTCTCTTTGCTACGCTCAGGTTGACTGTCGCAGCAAGTTGTAACTTCGGTATGCTGCAATTGTTTGCTGAGCTGCTAACACTCTTGGTGCTTATGCTGTTCTTTTGTTTCCTGAAACATCTGTTTAGTGGTGGCTAAAGCTCATAAATTTAGCAGATGTGCTTTTACAATTTTATAACTTTGTTCTTCCGTTGCATTTGTACCTTGGAGTGATACTGACAGAGACGTTGCTTTTGTGATTAGGTATTTGCTGGCTGATTTTAAAGTCAAGTCGGTCATCATGTCTTATGATTTCCACTTATGAGCAGCTTGTGCATTTTTACTCTGGGCTTATGTGTTCCACCAAGCAAACACTAAGACAGTATATACACTCGACTGCTCTGTCCAGCAATACGTACCCAGCAGAGACGTTCCAAAATACTGATGGTGAAAGACGTGGTCAAGTGGGGGCATTGGCTCACCTGTGATGAATGCACTGCACATTAACGGCAGCAAAATTCTCAAACGCGCATTGTTGTGCGAAGAGTACGAGGCGGCCGTCAAGAGCGTCACGCGCGAGACCTTTTGTCTCCTGCAGCGTGTGTCAATAAAAATCTGAGTCTGCTTCATATCCTCTCCTTCAAGCTGTTCCTGTGGGCGGAGAGCTAGGCGAGAGGTTCGCAGGTCCCAGCAGCAGCCATGCCTCTCGCCGTCGCCGGCGCCGCCGTCGCCGCAAGAAGAAGCCTCCCTCACCAGCATCAGAGGCAAGGGATTGGGCGTCGCTGCCCCGCGACATCCTCGTCGACGTCTTCCTCAGGCTGGGGCCCTGCAGCGAGATCATGAGGGGCGCGGAGCGCGCGTGCACGGCGTGGCGCCGCGTCGCTGTCGACGAGCCCTTGCTGTGGCGCCGCATCGACGTCGACGTCGACGCCACGTACCACCGAGCGATGGTGGTGCGTGCCGCTATGGATCGAAGCGCGGGACAGTGTGAATCTTTCTACGGAGATGTGGACGAAGAGTTGCTGCTTTACCTCGTCGAAAGGTCTGTGTCACTACTAGTTTTTCTTATGTTAAAGCTCAAGTGACTAAAAATGACACTGGTAGAAATATTCATTACGGATTGGAGTTTAGGCTGCTGTACTGTCAGGAATTTGATATGTCAATCTATGCGACAATCTTTCTTGCTTTTAGATTTATTTTGTTTTATTTTGGGGGCCATCTGACACTTCACTACTACATACGAACGTCAGGTTTCACTTCTCTCTTTCAGGAGGGTGTTGGTGATATATATCATTCCCTTCTTCCAAGTGAAAACAAATATGTTGTCTTAATGATATGAAACATTAGTTCAACTGTTTATATTGTTGCAAACATGGTAGAGAAAATAAAGGCTCTGATTAGTACAATATTGTCACTTTTTTTTCGTTGACGTCACATGCTTATCATACATGCATGCTTTTATAAGTGTTACTACCATCTTTTGCATTATTGGGTGCCTATGTAATAATATATTAAGATATGCGTTTCTGGAGAGCTCCCCTTTTGAAAGTCCTTCATCTCTCAGACGTCAATATAGGCAATGAGGTTCTTAGGATGGCACTCAAGAAGCTCACATTCCTTGAACATCTTGACATTTCAACCTTAAACAATTGTACTTTCGATGGGATCATGTTTGCATTTGTCTGCCAAACCTTTCCCCATCTGAAAAGACTCAGATTCATTCTTCCCGATCCTTTCTTCTCATTACTATTTGAGGACATTCATGATGGGGGGCCGAGTGAGATTCCAATTATGTGTGAGTTACGCTACATAGAACTATATGGGTTTGACATCTACAATGAGGAACTCAGCCTTATCCTTGACAATTGCCCTCTACTAGAATCACTATACATTACTGGCTGGTTCATCGACAAGGAATTGGATGAGGAGGTGAGGGTGAAGTGTGCTAGAGTTAAGAATCTAGATCTGTGTCTAAGATGAAGAATACTAGAACAAGTATTATAAGGTGGCCTGGGGACAGTACTCAGATAATGTGTTTTACTAATTTTGGTACAGTGATTATGCAGAACATGATAATATGAATTAACAGCTTTGAAGTTGCCATTTTATTGTATCTCATTGATGATAGTTTTTTTGTTACTATCAATATGTATGCTCAACTGTCTGCATTTCTTGATTGCAATAATGTACTACCCTTGAGATCATTGGAAATGAGATGCACCATCGGTAATGGTACCATGTCATGAATTTCTTCTGAATTTTGTAGCAATATACATAATTTCTTTTCGTGTCTTACTACCTTCTAAGAAGTAATGCATTTTAAAGGAAAATTGTTCTGCCATATGCATGGTTTTGAACATGTGTAGTATTTATTTGCACTTCAGAGCGATCATGTTTTGGTCAGTAATTTACTCAATTCTTAATATATGACATTTAAGACAGCAAAATCTACTAGTTCAACTGGAACATAAGATGGTTATACTAAACGTTAAATACTGAAGAACTGATGTGTTTTATTTTGTTTTAAAAAATGAATTAAGTTCGTCTATACTGAAAAACTGGAACATCTGAAAATGCATGTTTTGTGTGATAAAAAGAAGCTCCATGTGGACGACATTTGTGAATAGTTGTGTGAGTTACATATTTAAATTCCTAAATATATATTTTTTCTATAATTTGAGTAAGAGAAGTTGATACTGTTTAGTTTCGTTGTGTACAGAAATTGTGTCTTCCACTCAAAAGAGGAACAAAAAAAGAATCATTGTGTAAGTGCGAACCTGAGAAAAATACGAGAGGTCAAGCCAGTAAATTCAACGGGACCCTTCTTCTTCACTGCTATCGCGCATGTCAGTAAATGAAAAATGCTATGTGTGACTTTGTATATATATTATGTGACTGGAGTAGGAACACTGCTAATCTGCCGTTGCTGCTGCAACATGACATTGTACCAATACTAGGCAGCTGTGTGAAACACGGTCCAACCTTCACTCTGAATAGATTCACCGGCGTCAGCGCTGCGTTCGTCCACTCGGAAGCTAACCAAGCAAAATTTTGGCATTCCATTCTTTTTTTTAAAGAAAAAGGAAGACGAGAACTTTGTCTGGTAAATAGAAATTTTCAACACTACACAGAACTGTATTAGTTGCCATATTTGAATATAATATTATTTTACAATTGTTTTTAAGGCAGTTTTGCAAATCGAACACTTTTACATAAACGGCCGTGCCAAGCCGGTGGATTTGTTTTCCCTGGCTTGGATACAAAAATTTCCCACAGCTGCTCGAGTGATAGTGGAGATGTAGAAATGTGGAAATGTCAAGCAGGTGGAGAGGCGCACCTTGACAAACGCACCCGTGCATTAACGGCAGCTAATTAGCGAGAATTTTGAAGAGCGCGGTGGTGCGAAGAATACGAACAGACCGGCCGTCAGCCTTCTCCACTACGGTTGCTGCGCGTGTTAATCTTCTGCCTTTATATGCGTTTCTACCGGAACAAATTCTTATACTCCGCCGCGCAGCATGAAACCTCCCTGGCCGGCGCCGGTGATGACGACAATGGAAACGAGGGACTGGGCGGCGCTGCCGCACGACATCCTGCTCGATGTCTTCCTCAGGTTGGGGCCATGCGAGATCATGCAGGGCGCTGAACTCGTGTGCACGACGTGGCGGCGCGTCACGGTCGACGAGCCGGCGCTGTGGCGCCGCATCGATATGGGCACGGCTTCGTTACGGTCCGCCGTCGTCGAGTACAAGGCGGCGCGTGCTGCAGTGACCCGCGGCGCCAGGCAGTGCGAAGCCTTCTCGGGACGCTGCGACTTTACCTTGCTGTTCTTTCTGGTCAAAAGGTATATTTCTTTGCTGCATATCATTCAACGGCCTAAAATTGGCGCTGACATTTACTCTTTTCTTCTTCAACTGAAGAAGTCTTTTGATTTCTCTCTGCTCATTAGTTGCTTGTGTGTGGACCTTCAAAAGCCTAAAAGATCTAAGATTGACCAGTTCCAGTACATGCTCTATGTTTCTTTTTTTTTCTGCCAACCTGGTCATGCCAAAGAGATCTAAGATTGATCATACTTGTGTTCTTAGATCTTTTTGGCAATGTAATCGTAGGTAAGTTGGTGGTTTATCAGTAAAACTGCTAGATGGGATTAACTGTTCTATTAAACTAGCGATGATTTATTGGTCTTTAAAGTTTTAACTGATACCTGTGTTCTTAATTATGTGGCCATTGAGGACAATTTATTACAGAATGCTATTATCAATAGCATAATTCAGCAAATAACACTCATTCCTTCCTGCAGAGCACCCTCCCTGAAAAGCCTCCATCTCTCAGATTACGATGGACCCAATAAAACACTCAGCGCTCTCAAGAAGCTCCCCTTACTTGAAAATCTTGAAATTTCACCATCCTGTGCACGTCCTTCCACTGGAAATTTGTTTCAAATAATCTGCGAAGCTTGTCCACTTCTAAGGACATTCACCCTGAGATCCTATTTCAGTGTTACTGTTAAAGGAGAAATTCTAACAATGTCTGAGCTACGCTCGTTAAAGTTGTTTGACTGTTACCTCACTGCCAACGGACTGATGGCCATTCTTGATTTCTGCCCTCTACTCGAATATCTTCACATTACAGGTTCTTTTGATGGCAAAATGGATGCCGAGCTTATGGCCAAATGTTCTCGGGTAAAGAACCTGACTCTCCCTTTTTATTGTGCTGAAGATTCTGATTCAGGGGAGGAGGATGATTATTGGAACTATGTTGATGATTTTGAATACGATTATCAGCAACGTGACTCTTGGGATTACTGGCAGCGCACTGAATGGAGATTTTAGCAAATAACATGCTAGCTTTGTTTAAAGGGCCCCTGTTGTGTTTTACAACTGCCTTTGATCTCTTTGAATATGCATATTATTGATTTCCCTTTGACTCTGTAGTTCAAGGTGTTATTTTATCTTTTATAATGGTGGTGCTTTGGTAAATGAGAGTATCTCGGTTAACAAGTTACTGAACATTTATGTCACCTTCATGCTATTTCTTTTAATATATGCTACAAGTTCATGAATATATATCGTACAGTGATGGCCTAAAAAGTTAATGTGCTAAATGTGAATGAGCTGAAATGAAGTAGGCTTGAGGCAACTGTCCTCGACGTCGACGTCGTAGTCATTTCTGCTTCAGCTTCCCGGCCCTCCCCTCCAGTTCCGGCTTCCTTGGCACCTTCCTTCAGCAACCACGGAGGCAAACATATCGGCATTGTATGTTTCTGTCATATCATGAACACGAACATAAAAAACGCATCAAGCAATTCACGACTGGAGCCTGTGCGTGGAGTCACATGGACAACGTTCCTGGAGTGCAATTCACAACTCGGGAAACCACCAAAACTTAACACGAGAAGGAGTGGCCTGACGTGGAACTGGAAAGAAAAGGTTCATATATATATATTGTTCAAGAATATGCCAAACCTCACTGGAAAAGGTTAAAGCCGCGATCGACAGAGTCCAAATGTTACACAGTTCACGGCCACCGGTGTGAACCATCAGTCTAGGCCAAAAATCTCTAACTATCTATGCATGCCTGCGTACAACAAGCACTTCCACCGCTGATCTGTCCCTGACCCAGCCCGAGACTAAATTGACACGACCAGCCAGGGTTTAGTAGTGGCTCTCGCAAACAGAACATGAGAACAAGAGCTTGGATGGATTGGGGGAGAATGGAAGGGAGGGTTCCGTCGGCAGGCTGCAGTTGCACTGCTTCTCACAAATTCCTCGACTGTGCAGATGGGGAGAATTCACAATTTACCACGAGTTAAAGCTGGAATCCACGATTTGCCATGTCTAAACTTGGAATCCACAATTTGCCACAATTAAACTCTAACAGCTATTTTGCAACCTAATCTGGCATAGAATGACCATTTTGCCCCTAGCTCATAAACAATATAGAATACATATTTTTTAAAATAATTCTAGCATCATTTTTAAAGCAAGTTGATGTTCTTAAATGAGCTCAACGTGACTGTTTTGACAATGATCTTATTCAAATGATGTCAGGCGTACATGCAATTATCAAACAAAATTTTCAAAAAAGTGACATTTGATTTGGGTTGTTTCATATGTTTTTCGGTGAGGGGCAAAATGGTCATCCCTACGTCAGATTAGGTTGCAAAATAGTTGTTAGAGCTTAATTGTGACAAATTGTAGATTCCAAGTTTAGGCATGGCAAATCGTTGATTCCAGCTTTAACTCATGGGAAATTGTGAATTCTCCCGTGCAGATGCGGATCAGCGTGATGCAAACAAAAGGCCTCGCTTGGAACAAAAGTTCCAAGGCTGCATGAAGTTACTTGGGCGCGCGACTTGCTCCAGCATGACATATGCCCAAGGAAAGATGCAGCTGTGATTTTGTGCGGAATGTGGTCACTCTGGATGATGAGGAAAGATGGAGGTTGATTGTCGTACCCTATTTCTGGAACACTAGTGCTTACCATATCAGTCCTTAGATCAGACGCTGATACGAACACTTACACAGAGCGCCATCACCGAGTCATCACTTACGAGATATTACAAGCCTCATACAAGCCTTTACAAAAGCGGCCAATGGACTTACACTTACAACAGACATCACATCAACAAGCTACTACAACACAACCACCTAAATACTACTACAACGGAAGACTGAAGCGAGACCACTACTACAGGCAACTTGAGTGCGGACGGAACCCTATTCCTCGTCTTCATCATCTTGACACTGATACTTGGGCTCTTCATCTGAATGATGTAATTAAGCAAGAGTGAGTACATAAGGTACTCAGCAAGCCCTAACACAAGAGGTATTTATATGCAAAGGTGTAGACAAGGTATAGGCAGAGGGTTTATCATATTGAGCAAATTTTTATGTAAGGGTTATTTGAAAAACAAAGCAGTTCACAAACTACAGTCAAGGTTAACATTGATATTTAGTGGGGTTGTTTGGCCCTGGGGGAGATAGTAGTTCAATCCTGCCAGTTCCCCACGTTTTAATGCTAGCCAGAAACCAGCGCACGGTTCCACACCGGAGTATTCCAAAAACACACCAAGGGGTAACTCACACTGTTATACTAATCATTGTGTGGCACATGCTTTCGCGTTGTCCAATACCGTGGAACACGGCTATCCGGATAGATTATACCCTCTGAAATATTACTGAGTCTCATACAAGCCTTCTTACATAAAGGTCTTACAACAAATGGCCAAAGGCCTTAATATTACAACAAACATCATGCTGACAGGCTGCAACAGCAGAACCACTTAAACACTACTACAGCGAAAGACGGAAACGCGACTATCACAGGCAACTTGAGTGCGGACAAAACCCTACTCTTCATCTGAATAATTAAATCAAGGGTGAGTAGACAAGGTACTCAGCAAGCCCTAACACAAGGGGTAAATATATGAAGGCATACAACCGAGGTATAGACTAAGGTTTTATCATCTAGACGAAAAGCCAGTTTTATATGCAAGGGTTGTTTGGAAATCCAAAAACAGTTCAGGAACTAATTATCAGGATTATCAGTGGTATTTAGTGGGGTTGTTTGGCTCTGGGGGAGACATGATCCATCCCGCCAGTTCCCAAGTTTTAATGCTGGCAGGAAACCGGCGTACGGTTCCACACCGGGGTATTCCAAAACACGCCAAAGGGGGTAACTCACACTGTTATGCTAATCATTGTGTGGCAGAAGCTTTCGCGTTGTCTAATACCGTGGAACACGGCTATCCGGATAGATTATACACTCTGCAGAGGTTGTACACGATTCCCCACAAGATACCCAGTCCTCCCCACTGCCATGGTTTGGACTGGATAATAATGGTTTCGTACCTACTTGGTGTCACCACGGCACCACCACGGAAAATGTGCCACCAGTGGCTTCACAATATCACCATCATCAATAAAAGGCATGAACAATCATCACATGCCGGATCCCGCCGCCTATCTCGTCGGGTCTTCTCCTGGCTTCTGTCGCAATTCCTGCCCTCCAGGTGGGTACCGGGTGAACACTATAGTAGGGTGTGGTTCCAAACCTTTCCCATTCAAGGCTTGTGGTTGTACGAAAGGTGCTAGGCAATGTGGCACATGAACCGGTCCTTATACGACCAAAGCAAGCATCTTCAATAGCTATCCTCTGTGAGGAGTCGCATCCCAGAGATAGCCCTCCCCACTGAGGACTACCTCGCTTGCTCCCGCCAAGGAATCCCCACTGTGGGTTGCACAAGTATCACTAGTAATTACCATCCCACATTTCATATTCACACGCACTCCATCAATAACACACACCATTTCACACAAAAAGCATGTATAGCATGATTAATTAAGTACACATCGTAATAAGTCCTATGCAGCATATTATTCCAACATATCATCAAGGAAATAATGATAGTGATCCCTAGGGTTAACAATGGATTTTAGGATAAACAATATCAAGGCATGGCAATCAATAATCACTTAGGACATTACTAAGCATTTAAATCATATTTTAAATACCATGCATGTTTATTGATAAGAAATCTCTAAATAGGATTATTTGCAACCATAGGATCAACATGATCAAGGGGGTTAGGACTTTCCTTCACCAAATCTTCTTCTTCGAGTCCTCGTAATCCAAGTCTTCAACTCTTCCTTACAAGCTTAATAGTCTAACGATTAAAAGTAAATACATCGAATAAATCTATCATGCAAACAATTAACTAAGAAGCAATAAATCAAATAGAAGCCGAAATGACTACCCACAATAGAAGATTATTGTGGGTCTGGACAGACAATGATTTTATACAAATTTTGGCGTAAGAATTGCCAAAATCGGAGTTCAAACGAAGGAGATATGAATTTTACAAGTTCGCGGGAGACAAGTTAATTAGGATTAAGCTAAGTAATTAATAATAGACATAATCCTAACTAATATGGAGTAAAAAAGGTTTTACAGTGATAAGAAGATAACCTAGTATTTATAGGAATTTTCTAGTATTTTTCTGATACAGGAAAAGTGTACGAAATACGATTCTGTGTGCAATCTGCGTGTACATCTAGCAGTTACGGGGAAGATGAGAGGCCGACAAGTGGGACCGCAGGGGCGGGTCCGCTGCAGCTTACTGTACGGTGGACTCAGTCCACGTGAGCTGTGTACCGGGGGCATTTGTGGGTGTGGTCTACGGTGCACCGCGTCCGTGGACGCGCGCTGACTCGGCCAGGGGAGAGCAGGTCGTCGCGGGCCCGCATGCCGACGTGGCACGCAACATCGGACGGTGGCGCAGCTGCAGCGCGCGGGTGGGAGACGACGACGCGCGGCGGCGCGTCGCCGGCGAACTCGCCGGCGGCAGCTCTGGTGCGCTATTCGAGAAACCGAGAGGTCCTACATGCTCGACGCGAGACGGCGAATCTATCGAGGCTAACCATGCTCGTCGACGAGCGGTGATACGGTGGCGCACGCTGGCCGGAGTTAGGCGGCGCGGCAGAACACGAAGCACAAGGCACGTGCGCGTGCTCGTTCTCAGATCTGAGTGGTCGTGCGGGCGCGGCGTGTGACGGCGAAGCGTCCAGAGTGACGCATTGACGTCGGCGGCGACCGGAGAGACGACGCGAGCTCGCCGGACTTGGGCGGCGCGTCGGTGTGCGGTGAGAAAACACGCGTGCGTGCGTCGATGCTCAAGATGGTGGGGCCAGTGATGTGTGCGTGGGTGCGAGGTGAGTTTGGCGCGCACGGCCGGGTCCATGGTGCAGCCATGGTGGCTGGCGCCGAGGTCGAGCACAGCGGTGATGCCAGAGCTCGATGCGGAGGAGGTGGGCGCGCTCTAGAGAGGAAATGGACTAGCGCAAAAGAACTAGGAGGGGATGGCAGTGCTCGCGGTGGCCGGAACCCTAGCCTCCCCCGGACTCCATGCTCCTCGCCTCGGCTGCAAAAAGGGCAGACGGGACGGGGTTAGGGAGTATCCAGAGAAGCTAGAGGAAGAAGAAAAATGAGTGGACGGGGTTTGTCGTCGGGCTTTGGCCGGAGTGCTCGCCGGACTTCGAGGAGACGGTGGGGAAAACTTGGAAATTGGAGCGGTGAGCTTGGAACTGGGGAATGGTGAGTGTGGGAGCATGTGCGAGAAGGAGAGGGAGCTCTCCTCTTATAGCCGTTGTCGGAAAGGAAGCTTCTCTACAACGGCTCGTCGCCGGAGTGAATGCTCCTCTGACGGCCAGCTCACGGTGGGCGTACGGCGGCGTGGCGTGGCATAGCGGTCGAATGGGAGCGCGGTGTGGACTATTCTCCGGCGAATAGGAGCACGGGCATGTTTAAGGCACGGCGCGAGTGCTCTGGCGTCCGCGCCCGTCGTGGTACGGCGACGGTGCACAGCGGTGTCCGGTGGTCCGAAAGAGGAAGAAGGGTGTGGGGTCCACATGTCAGCGAGGGAAGGAGAGGGGGCGCGGGCTATGCGGTTTGGGCTGAAGGAACAGGCCGGCTGGGCTGAAAAGGAGAAATGGGCCTGCTGGGCCGATGCAGCTCGCGGGAGATGAAGGAAAGAAAAGGAGAGATGGGCCGCTGGGAAAGGAAAGAAGATGGGGCGGCCCAGGAGGGAAAGAAAGGTTTAAACATTTTCAGGATTTAAGTGAGAGGCAAATTTGAATGGATTTCAAATTTGCAACAGGACAAACACCAACTGAACACACCAATAATATAAGAAAAAATCCAAATATGCATATGGTGGTGTTTGATGCACATTTAAAATTCAAAAATTCGAATTTGGAGTGAAATTGCTACACTAGTTTGATTGAATTTGTATCAATTCGAAAAAGTTCAAATTTTTAGTGATTTTTTAAATATGAGCAAAACACAGGGTGTTACATTGATGGATGAATAACGTTCAATGGTGAATCTAGTCCTGTGCGTAATAACTTCGTATAGCAT
>LAPY01000697.1:160748-170800 GCA_000970635.1 Eragrostis tef
CTCAACGTACGGTATGGACAGGCTCGGTGCGAACAAGGCGAACTCGTCCCCGCTGACGCCGTTGGGCTTCCTGGAGCGCGCGGCCACCGTGTTCGGCAGCTCACCCTCCGTGGTCTACCCGCACGTGGTGGTGGTGTCCTGCACGTGGAAGCCCGAGTGGAACAGGTACACGGGGAAATTATTTCAAGATCATCGATGCTGTCCATTTCGACTTTCAAAAGTGCAATATCGGTGAAATTTGGCAATTTGTTTTTCCTAACAGGTACCCCGCCTCAGAGCGCGCCCGGCTCAAGGCAAGGCAGGGCGTGCGCACGGCAGGCACCACGGGCGACGGCGTCACCACGGGCGAGGTCGTGATCCGCGGCGGCTGCGTCATGCTCGGCTACCTCAACAACGACGCGGCGACCAACGCGGCGATCAGTTTTTTCCACGGGTATGTTCTAACAAAAAAAATGTTCTAGCTTGAGCTCTGATTTTGGTCAGACCGCGTCAAGTAGTGGCCTCAGTATTACTTCAAACTAAATAAAGATGATTCCAATAAGATTAAGCTGATGGTGTGCCTAGCTGTGTCCCATTAGGCAAAAGCAACCTAATACGGGCAGTTCTTCTTCAGGAGACAAATTTTTTGGATGAACACAACAAATTTGTTCCACAGGAAAAAAATTGTTCTTTCGAAGAAAATAAATATCTTGGGCAATAAACAAAATGTTCCAGATAAAGAAAAATGTTCTAGGCATGCGGAGCGAGGGCGAATAACAGTATGGCATCAGCATGGATCTTTGCCCTCGTACATCTTTGATAAAGCATATGCTTATCACTTTAAATAACTGAACACACACTGATGACATCTCTAATCCCTTTGAGAAATTAGCGATCGGCGCTGTACAACAAACCGCAAGACACGGTAGCGGTGAAGCTGCTTCCAGTAAGGAAATATTCTGACAAGCTAATTAAAATACGACAACACTGAAATTATAGACGATGGTGGATGAGCAGGCGGAAACTTATAGACCGGCGGTGCAAAAAGCCAGGAAAGCATGTTGCGTAATCAATCAAGAAAGATGGCCTGGAAAAAGATTTTGCATGCGTGTGGTACCGCGGCACTATGCCATAAGGACAGAAATAGGAGAGGACCTTCACTTCCGCAAACGATGAGAGCGCGTCCCAGAAATCTCGGTTTCAGAAAAAAGAGGTGCTGAGCAGATTTTTGAAAACTCCAAAAATACCATGGTTTTAGGCATACGAAGGTTTTTAAAACCTCATCTTTTCTCAGATCCAAACACCATGAAGTTTTCAATACCATAGTGTTTCAACAAAACCATGGTATTCTCTAAAAACTTTAAAAATACTTGGTATCCAAACAGGCCCTTAATGTTGTGCTACTCTCAGTAATAACTCCGGTGAAGATGGTAACTGTCGACAAAAGTCCTACAATCTGCTACACTTCAAGTACGTGTCAGCAAAGCTAATATCTTTCGGGAAAGGTTTCCTGGACTATTTCTACTGCCATTGTTTGTAAACTGTTGGCAAAACCTTTCCTGAAAGTTTTGTGTTAGAAAAGTAGGATATTGCGTAGTGATAGCGACAATCTCAAGGATGATCATCGTAGAAGCTGGAGTCATCAGAATCCTCAAAGGACCTAATGCTGCGATCACTATACCAATCTGAGAACCAAGCAGATGAATCACTTGACTCATACGTCAAGACTGGAGTTTGAATCTCAAGCTCATAGTCATCAGTCGGATCATCAGGAAGCTTTAGTCTCTTTATCCCCGCACACTTCGAGAGCAGAGTTTTGTTCATTTCGACGTTGAAGCAGTGGCGTATGTCAAGGTGCTCAAGCTTGGGGCAACCATACAAAATGGCTGCCAGCCCTGTGTTGGTGAGACGGTTGCCGAAAAGCTGCAGGGACCGGAGATGGTGCATATTACTCGCTATCGCTAGAGCTTCATCGTCCTTGTCCACCTCTTTACAATTGACAAAATGTGCGTTAATTCTGAGGTTCTTTAGCTTTGAGATCACGTTCCCAACATCATGCAACCAATCATAAGTTATATCGCAACAAAGTGAGATCTCAAGCTCCTCAAGGTGAGGGAGCTTCGTTACTGCTTCTGTAAGTCCTTCATCCGTGATATATATTATCACACGAAATGAGGCGAAGGCTCTCTAAACAGGTGGCGCTGCAAAGCAAAAAGGCATTGTAGTTAACAATCAACAGTTTCGAAAGATTCAGATGAAACAGCACTGGTAATTAAATTTTTGTGCAAAACAGATTAGTGGTCGGCGGACATGAGGACGTCGACGTGGTCGAGCCGGTGGAGGATCGCCAGGAGCACGTCCGTCGGCAGGCCGAAAAGCCAGGAAAGCATGTTGCGTAATCAATCAAGAAAGATGGCCTGGAAAAAGATTTTGCATGCGTGTGGTACCGCGGCACTATGCCATAAGGACAGAAATAGGAGAGGACCTTCACTTCCGCAAACGATGAGAGCGCGTCCCAGAAATCTCGGTTTCAGAAAAAAGAGGTGCTGAGCAGATTTTTGAAAACTCCAAAAATACCATGGTTTTAGGCATACGAAGGTTTTTAAAACCTCATCTTTTCTCAGATCCAAACACCATGAAGTTTTCAATACCATAGTGTTTCAACAAAACCATGGTATTCTCTAAAAACTTTAAAAATACTTGGTATCCAAACAGGCCCTTAATGTTGTGCTACTCTCAGTAATAACTCCGGTGAAGATGGTAACTGTCGACAAAAGTCCTACAATCTGCTACACTTCAAGTACGTGTCAGCAAAGCTAATATCTTTCGGGAAAGGTTTCCTGGACTATTTCTACTGCCATTGTTTGTAAACTGTTGGCAAAACCTTTCCTGAAAGTTTTGTGTTAGAAAAGTAGGATATTGCGTAGTGATAGCGACAATCTCAAGGATGATCATCGTAGAAGCTGGAGTCATCAGAATCCTCAAAGGACCTAATGCTGCGATCACTATACCAATCTGAGAACCAAGCAGATGAATCACTTGACTCATACGTCAAGACTGGAGTTTGAATCTCAAGCTCATAGTCATCAGTCGGATCATCAGGAAGCTTTAGTCTCTTTATCCCCGCACACTTCGAGAGCAGAGTTTTGTTCATTTCGACGTTGAAGCAGTGGCGTATGTCAAGGTGCTCAAGCTTGGGGCAACCATACAAAATGGCTGCCAGCCCTGTGTTGGTGAGACGGTTGCCGAAAAGCTGCAGGGACCGGAGATGGTGCATATTACTCGCTATCGCTAGAGCTTCATCGTCCTTGTCCACCTCTTTACAATTGACAAAATGTGCGTTAATTCTGAGGTTCTTTAGCTTTGAGATCACGTTCCCAACATCATGCAACCAATCATAAGTTATATCGCAACAAAGTGAGATCTCAAGCTCCTCAAGGTGAGGGAGCTTCGTTACTGCTTCTGTAAGTCCTTCATCCGTGATATATATTATCACACGAAATGAGGCGAAGGCTCTCTAAACAGGTGGCGCTGCAAAGCAAAAAGGCATTGTAGTTAACAATCAACAGTTTCGAAAGATTCAGATGAAACAGCACTGGTAATTAAATTTTTGTGCAAAACAGATTAGTGGTCGGCGGACATGAGGACGTCGACGTGGTCGAGCCGGTGGAGGATCGCCAGGAGCACGTCCGTCGGCAGGCCGTCGGCCCAATCCCTCGCCGCCGCCGGCTTCCTCCGCCTGTGCGAGCGGCGGCGCTTGCGGCCGCGGGGAAAGGGCATGGCTAGAGAGTAAGGCGGGCGGTGATCGAGGAGGCAAAGATCTTCTGTGTATAAGGGGCGAAAGTAAACTTCGGCGTTCGGATTGGTGCCCCCTCGTTATTCTTCCGAGTTTAGATCGGCTCCTGTTTGAGTTCTTGTCGGCAACGATGTCAAAACAAGCGGGCCATATTTTTCTCATTTGATTTCAGTCAGTTTTTACACCAGTGATGAGAAATTGACGCGTAGTCTGATAAAAAAAAGTAAGAGTTGCGTGTCTCGTGCTATGGTTTAAGTCGGATTGCACTATACCTTATAACATAAGAAAAATAGTTTGAAAATGTTTTTTTACGGTTACACAGTACAACTCAAACACTCCAACACACACACTCACTTCTATAAATGCGCATACGCAAACCTTACCTCTATGAGCATTTTTGGAGACTGAGCCAGCAAATATTTTGGATTGACGGAGCCAATACTGACGCCTCGCGCTATCAAGGGTCACGTTGCCTACCGTTGAAAACACAACATCGTAAATCCTAAAAATTTGCTCCTCCTGGAAATCCAAACCAGAACCTGAGATGTTAGATGTTAGTTAAAATAAAATATTAACTGGTAACCAGATATAACAAAGATCAAACCGCCACGTGAAACAGAATTCATTACAAAACAATGAAATTTTGTCAATCCTTCACTCTCTTCCTCTCTTCTCCCTTTTCGCTCAGTTGTAAAAGCTGCAGGGTACGTAGCAATGTATCCATCCCCTCATTTCAACCTTGAATCGTTGTCTCCTCTAACCATCATGTGGATTGTAGAAGACCCGTACTGCGATACCTTTTGCATCATGATCTCTATCATATTGCCCACATCGTCCTCTTGTCGCCCTCCCGGACAAAGAGGTTGTTATCGTCGCCGTATGTAGAACTTGATTGGGTCATTCGGCATGAAACGATGATCTTGGTTCGGCACAACACCATATATGTTAAAGGAGAAAATGAATGTGGTGGAGATGTAGAGGGGGATGCCGCTAACCATGGCTGTGGTGAAGAATCGAAGGCGAGGACGATGCGGTTCCTTACAAGCACACCTATGTAGAAATTCTAGTTTGCTAAACCACTCTCACAAAAAACACTTAGTTTGGAGCAAACGTGTAAAAGGATCTGGTTTATAGTTTGGAGGTTATCACTTAGGCAAACTTAAGAGGAGTAAAAAAAAAGACTTCATCCCCAAAAAAACGACTGACTTGAAAATCTTTTTCAGCTTATCAATTTTTTTTTTGAGAACATTCAGCTTAGCAAATGTATAGTAACAATTAATCTGGGCTAGATGAAAAGAACCTACATGGGCTGCGAGCATTGTGGGCCTGGATCCATAAGAAATGTTTGGCAGAACTCGCTGGCCCAGCATTTCTTTTCGTTTCAGCAATCGCACTCGCACCGCGCACGCCGCCGAGGCGCCGTCGCCCGAACCTCCACGCGCCGATCCTCGTCCCTCCCGCGATCGGCCGGGCGCCTCCCCCCGCTCTCCCTCGTCTAGTGCGCTATCCTCTCGCCGGCGGAAATAAACCTAACCCGGAAGGTCGGAATCCGTTGCGAGTTTCTCCTTTCTGCCGGCCGCGGGATCGATCCGGCGTCAGAATCCGTCGCGATCGACTAGTAAGCATCTTTTCATTTCCCTGGCTTCATACTGGAAATCTATGTAACCTCGATCTGCTTGTCTTTTGGCATACATATCATTGATCCCATCTCGATGCGTTTCCTCCTCGCTGAGATTACGCAACGTCATGGAAAGAAATGCCCTCAACATTGAAATCTTTATTTCAGGGATGGCGTCGATGTCGAAGCTGTGCTCCTTGCCAGACCGGCGTGTCGTGCACGCTCGCTCAGCAGCCTCAGGCATAGGCGTTCTGCCTATGGACCTCATGTACGACATCCTGCTGCGCCTCCCGGCCAAGGACCTCTGCCGTCTGCGCGCTGTCTGCCGGCCGTGGCGGTTGCTCCTCTCCGACCCGGCCTTCGCCGACGACCATGCAGCATGCCACCCGGAGCCGTTCATCATTGTTGGATATAAGTATGCTTTCTTTCCAACGGAAGCAGATGGGGATATCGATCCTGATGATGAAGATTGGAAGCCTGAAAGCATTGTCAATATCCTGGATCTGTCCGGGCGCATCGTTAATAGACTGAACTTTAATGGCCATGTCACGAGCATGCCCCTTGACCACGTCTGCATCAAGACTGATGAGGATGGCGGCCGTCAATTGATCGACCCGGCTACTGGAGACGTCTATCCTGTTCCGAAACACCTTGCTGACAAGGATTGGGGTACGGGTTCTCCGTGCATGGTTGGACCGATGACCTTTATCTGGTTGGGCAAGTTACTACCACGGGGGACTACAAATTGCTTCGTAAGGTTGATGCTCGATTCGAGGTGTGCACCCTATGTTGCTGCTGTGATGAAGGGTGGAGGGTGATGTGTGACTCTCCGCTCTCCGTGTGTTGGAGTGAAAAGACCAGCGTAGTTGTTGATGGAGTCGTCTACTTTTTAAGTACGGATAAGGATACATATTCTTATCTCGTTTTGGATGGCGAAGAGATCGATGACGACTACTGGGTAGTTTCATTTGAGTTTGAGACAGAGATGTGGGATGCCAGTGGAGCCTTAAATAGGTTTCTTGACAATCCTCTTCATCTCAATGAAGCTGATGGACCAAGGAAAAGCAAGTTTCATTAGCCAACCTGAATGGCTCATTAGTTATTGTTCAGGTCACATCTACCTGCATGGACCTCTGGTTTTTGAGGGATTTTAACAAGGACCTCTGGGCCAAACAATATAGCATACATATTGAAAGATACGTCAGCAATTATTCTTTGTCTTTTCGTCCCTTGTTTGTGTTAGAAGATGGGAGGATAGTCATATATATTGGAGGCTTACAGCTGGTAGAAATTCACGATCCAAGAACCAACAATTTCTCAAATGTGGCAAATGTGGCGCACTGCAGTGAAATTAGTGCGTACACTGGAAACTTATTGAGCTTAGATTGGTGACAACCCACAAATAGCAAGGTGAGCTTTTCTGTTATACTAATGGGCAATTTTATTATGCTTTTCCTAATTACCAGTAGAATCATTTACTTGCAGTAAGGTGTACTTGACGGAAGTGAAGAGATTCTTTCATTGATCCTCTTTGTATAATAAGGACACAGAAATGAGATAGCACTGTCTTTTCTAATTATATCTGGGTGTATAACTCAAGTTTGTCAACTCATTTTTCCAAACTGAGATAACTTACTTTTACATGGAATAAAATATTGGTTACAGTTCCTGGTGGAGGCTTGCGTGGAATTAGAAAACTCGGTCCTAGGGGATCGAACAATATTGGGACATGTTACAGGTTTATGTGATTCGGGGTCATTGTTTAACACTACTGATGTGTACTGTTTGGAGTGCAACTAAAAGTTGATTACTATTCACTACTAGAGTAAAATTCTTTCCCAACAGTTTGCTTATTAGTGCCCAACAGTTTTTATTATATTAGCAAGTGTATTCCATAACTTTAGGTGATAGTTTTGTAGGGAATGACATTGTTGGGTTGCAAAACCAGTTGGGAATATATGAATATGTACTAGGAAAACTGTTGGCCATTTGCTAGAAATAATGAAGATTGCTAGAAACTGTTGTGACTTGGGACCTTGAGAAAAACTGTTGGTAAATATTCTATATGTTGTATTGATTTGTGAAATCAGTGTCTAGGTCCTGAAATTCCCAGTTTATGGCTTGCCTAAATCTTTTATTTAAATGATCAGTAGTTTTATTTTGCTGATCTTGGAGAACAGAGTTCTCCCTAAAGATAATCTGCGAAAAAAGACTGCATATTGGTGATCCTAAATGTCTGGTTTCTGGTGTTGATAAAACTACTGATCATTTACTCTTTACTTTCCTGATAGTTTTGCTTGGTCTGAAAAGTAGGGAATGCATATAACATTTCTCATACGAATTGGACATTTCCCTTGGTTGAGTTGTTTCCTTAAGAACCATAGGAGCTTGGTTTGTGTTGGGAGTTGCCTTGTTTCTCTGGGCAATCCGAAAATCTTGGAATGGTAGCTGCTTCTAACTTTTAAAGAAAGCAGCATAGTTATCCTATATTGTTTTGGTTCATTTGTCCGTGTTATTGGATTGATCTGTGGTCTTTGTTGCAGGAGCAAATAGAAAAGTCATGTGGGATGTTGCTGAACCTCGGAAGGTCTTGAAATAAGATGCTTTTCATTTGGAGACACAGATAAAGCAGCAGGACTTTGTCAGATTATGACTTGCTGGTACTTTCTTTTGTGATACTTGAAAACCCAGCGGTTGTTTTGGTAGTGTGGGTTCCTGCCTGTTAACTCTTTTCATTTATCTTATGTTTAATAAAAAACTGTAATGGATATTTATCAGTTTTGTTAATGCTAATCAAGTAGGACTGTCCCACCCTACTTTTGTTTAAAGCATAAGTTAGGACGCTTTCATCTAGCGAGAGTAGTTTTCAACTCTGCCAGACTGCTGCCACATCCCAATCAATCTAGCAGTAGCATATTTGTTCATTGGTATCTCTTTTTCTTACTGTCCCATATAAGCATTAAAATTATCAAAAGATCATGCTAAATTTCATCCATCAGTATTGATCATTTTTTATTTAGTGGCTAGTTTTTATTTCTGAGAGTTACATGCGTTCTTGGCTGATGAAAAGTGTGCCATGTAACGTTGATCAAACCATACAGAAATATTGTCGTCGTCAGCCGTATTCATAGGAACCAGAGGAGCTTAGTTTTGTGCTGGTGTTGCCTTGTCCTATGGGCTTTTTGAAATGATAGCTGCTTCCGAGGAAAGCTGCTTACTAGTCGTGTTGATTTGGTTCATACTTTCCGAGTTGTTGGATTGTGTGTAGTCTTCGTTGCACAAGGAGGAAAACAAAAGGTCACGCATGATGGTGCTGAAAGGACTTGGAAAGCCCCAAAAGCTGCTTCTGAGAAACATGGATGTACGTTAGGCCTTCGCCACATATATTGAATCGTCGTGTGTTATTGCTGGTTTTCTCTTTGCCTTTTTGTGATGATTGACTCCTGATGATGTCTTTGGCTCTTTGCCACAAGCATATTGGAAATGGAATTTGTTCAGGTCGGCCGAGAGGCCTTTTTTCTAAAAAAATTAGGAAGAAGTCCATTTTACTACCCTCAAGTATCCATGTAGTTCACTAAACCCCCTAAACTAAGTTTTAGTCTATTTTACTACCCCTAAGTAAAATAGACTAAAAATTAGTTTATGGAGTTAAGTGAACTACATGAATACTTGAGAGTAGTAAAATGGACTTCTTCCAAAAAATTACCATACGCTTCATTTCCCTCCATTTTTCTTCACATTGCTCACACGGTGTCCGGCCATCTGACTTTCTTGTCAAAGTGCTCGTGTTTCCACGAAGTGATAGGACCTGCTCAGAACATGTAAAAGGTAATTCCTATCAGTGGTTAGAATTTTAAGTTGGAACCCATGACTCCGCTTCACGCTGACGTTTTCCAAAGATAGTACGAACCCATGACTCAGCAGGCCTTTTCACGCTGAAGTTTTCTGACATATAGTTTGGCGTATCTCGAACGTCATACTGGACTACTAATTAAGCATGTCAGCCATTTGAGTGGATACAGCTAACCTGCTATATATCGGGTGTTGGACGTCGACGAAGATAGATTACCGCACTGACAAAGACTGGTGAGTGGTGCACGAAAAGAGGAAACATCAAAATCACACATAGCAAGTCTAAAGCGCACAAGAACAAATCGTAATTGGCAAGCAAGGAAGACTCTTCCATGTTGGTGGGTTGGTCGCACTGACAAGTGTTTCTTTCTTCTATCTGCATACAAATGCTAATTTTTTTATATATATCTGCTACAACAGGAGCGGGAGCCTTGCCAACGAATTGATCAGTCCATTTCATTTACCCAGCAACAATGGCTGTATTTTCCCTAGACACGCTGCCGTTGCTCCTTTTGCAGCTTGTAGCAGCCGCAGCGGTGGTGCTTGCCGATACCCTAGCGCCACCGCCGCCCAGCTGCCCTAGCAGCCAGTGCGGCAGCATAAGCATACCCTACCCCTTTGGCATCAGTGCCGGGTGCTACCGAGACGGCTTCAAGATGATGTGCAACGAGACGTACAGTCCCCCGAAGCTCTTCCTTGGCAGCACGGGAGTCCAAGTGCTGGACATCTCCCTACAAGACGGCACGATGCGCATCGACGGCGGCATCCTCAGTGTGGCGGGGGGGGGGGGGGGGGGGGGGGGCGCGG
>LAPY01000698.1:93283-108079 GCA_000970635.1 Eragrostis tef
TGCGTCGGATCCACCAAACAATCAATCACACCAAAAAGGACAGTTGCCGGAGTCTAAACAGCAAGGGACCCAGGAGCCGCAAGGCTTACCGGGCGTCGCAGGGAGGCAAGGGTCTCCTCCATTGCGGGGTTGGTTGGGTCTAGCGGCGTCGGCGGAGGAGCAAGCCCTCGCAACAGATTTTGGGCGGCGCGTTCGCGAGGGAAATGGAAAGGGGAAGGGGAGACCGCTTTCTTCCCTTTTTTTTCTCTCGATATTTTGAGAAGGGAATATTGAGAATTTTTTTAGAAGCGGGAACATTGAGAATACCCTAGGTTGTTTTGTTCTCTTCTCCTCCCTCCATTCCAAATTATTTTACATTTTAACTTTCAAGCTCGTCCATCTTTTACCATAAAATTATAAAAGTTCACATAGTTTAACTGCATACTTTAAATTTAAGATTTATATTTTTAAATTCACTATAAGAAATATTTGTATAACATATCATTCACGTGTTAAATTATATAATATTTAAAAGGATCAAAGATAGAAACGATTGAGAACGAAGTTTGAATTAAAGTGACTTCAATATCAGCGTGTTTTTTGCTTATTGCGCGATTAGATGTCATCTATTCTTCAGCGTCTTGGACCCGGTACGGGGAAACAGGCTGTAAAATTAACCAGACGTCACTTTATTTTACTGCTTATCTCTGAACAAAGCAAAATCTCAATCTAGGACCAAAGGATCATTAAAAGAAATTGAATTTATACCAAGTTTCAGTTCATCCGGTTGAACGAGGTTTCTGAAACTGATGAAGGCACAGGATTATGGTGCATTGCACCCAACAGTCCCAGCCGAAGCGGCAAAATAAGCAAAGAAACAGGAAGCACATGATGAAGTGCTCCAGAGAGAAGGGTGCTGCTTTCCCATGTGAAGAACAATCTAAGCATAAGATCCCAGATTTTGAATAACTTCCATGATCACATATGTACAGGTACCATAAAAACCATGACAAGCAAGCTCCCATTACATCAAGTTTGTTTACACCTTTTCTTTATTTCACCTATAAACGGTCCTAATTGATGTACTGTGACATCCACTTGAATCCGTCGCCATAACCCATCTTGCGGACAATGCTGCACATGAACACCTCAACGGGGCGCACATTGGATTCACTGAGGTTCACCTTGCCCTTGCCGGTCGTGAAGTTGCTCAGCCCTAGGTGGTAGCGGAGCTCCTCCTCAGACGCGGCGTATGGGATGTCGATCTTGTTCCCCAGGATCAGGAAGGGGACAGTAGCCAGGGAATCATCAGAGAGGAGGGCGTCGAGCTCCTTCTTCGATTCGGCAAACCGCTCCTTGTCGTAAGCATCCACGAGGTAGACCACTGCATCGACCTGATAAGAAGGAAAACTGGAAGATCCATTAGAGGGATGTTGAAAACATACACTTCCTGATCCACCAGCATTCATGGAAACAGAGAAAAAAGTACCATACAATAAGAATAATAGAAGTTGAATGAATACATGCTGCAGGCACATATATATGCAGAATGCAGCTGGACTTCAAACTCCCTGAACTAACAGAGACACAATGTGAAATGCAATGGCAACACATGCAATTATTTGGAGGAAATGGTTATTATGTTTAAACCCAACAGAGGAAGTACTTGCAAATGATAAATTAGTACAACACGGAAAACAGTCATGGCACAATCATAACTGTATGGTATTCTAAATCTGACTGTTCTATCAGGAATTCAGGATGAGTTTCTGATTTGCAAACTATGAGAGAATTTGCAGTTTTCTATTTGGTCTTTCTCCGCACCCTAACCTTCTTTAGGTTCCCTTTGACCATCACAATAAAGATTTTATCCTTAGTCCCTCGGTAATAACGAACAAATTTCATAACTCCACCCCAATTCCGGCAAACTCTCCACAACCTAAGCGCAAATGTCTCTCACATACTGTCGCGTTATTCAGCATATCTCACAACACTAAAGAATATCCATCAATGGTTCCACTACCTCAAAAATGGATAGAAAGCTATATGAGAAAGGTACATATATGAGAATAACTTTACTAGCAAAAAGACATGCTTGGACCTAAAAACAGACAGAACCAGAACAACACTATAATTCCAAACAATCATGATGCCTACAGACTGGACTCAAAACATCTTTCTCATTTTAGGTTAGTAGCTAAGAATAAAAAAATGTATATATGTAGGCAAAGCATAAGGCCAAATTATCCCCCATCAGATTACATGTGTATTGTGTAGTGATATATTAGATGGCATCACCAATGTGGCACAGCATAGCATATTCCCTAAAAAAAATGGCATAGAATTTAGGGAAATTTTCTGTGGCACACTCCAAAACTGTGGTTTTAGCTGTAGCACGCCGCAACTCGTGATTTTAGCCACAACACATCACAAATTCCTGGTGAGAAATGTGATATTTTCAAAAAAATTATCCCATTGCATAAAAGAGATTACAAATTGAAACTTTGCACAAAGATGGATTGTTGCATTATCTATCATGTGTGTGTGTCTTTTGTAAAAGAAATGTCAACTGTTTACATAGTTTGGTTGAAAAAAAAAAGGATCGTTCTCAATGAAAAGTTATGTCAACAGTTGGAAAAAGAACTATAAAAAACCGCATGGATAGAGAATTCAACAATGTATCGTTGTACAAAAGTTTCCATTTCCACTGTATTTTATGCTATGAGATAAAAAAAAAGCTGAAAGTATCACATTTCCTTACTTTAGTGTGCCACAGCAAAGAGCCAGGAATTTGCAGTGTTCTGCGGCTAAAACCACGAGTTGCAGTGTGCTACAGTTATAACCATGATTTTGGAGTGTGCCACAACAAATTTTCCCTAGAATGTATGGGTGGACTACTTTAGAGTTCTCTACATTGACCTCCACTAACCAACTGATGACAATAAGCAGGTGTTGTTATGAACAGGAGCAAAAGTAAAGACTGACATATTCCAGTGCCCACATCAACTTAAACAAAGGCTAGAGAAGCATAGCTACTAGTATTTCTGAATTTCTGAACTCAAAATGATAACAAAATATCGCCGGAAATCATACACGGGAAGAACACACACAGCGCAATACTAAATTGGGACAAAGAAAAGAAGAGGAAAGTGAGACCTTGGCATAGTAATCCTTCCACACACGGCGAGCAATCTGATGTCCTCCTAAATCAAATGCCTTGAACTTGATCTTTCCGATGCTCAGCTCCTCAGAAGTCGGATATTGTGTAGGCTGATGTTGAACCAATCTCTGGAAGAAGGAACACAGATCCCAGATACAAACTTATTCAGCAAAGACAAGTACTAGCATGAAGTGCATAGAGCTTTCATTTGCTTTCTTCTATTTGCAACAACAGTTTTTCAGCATGATTCTACCAATTTCAATAGTGAGAACTGTTGAAACTAACAGCAGTAAAATTGAAGGTCCAACAATATTCAGCAAACGGACACCTGGAGCAACTCTACACTTAAAAAGATAACTTTTCCCCCAGAAGTTACACCCTATGGAATCTCATGCACATATGGCTGAAAGAAACAAAGTTTCTTCCAGTACGACATGAATCTCTTTTGCCAGATCTAGCAAGCAATCCAGTGTTCACAAAAAGGGCTAGTGCCATACCAAACAAGGCAACTCAGATACCAACACAAACTCTATACTGCTTCTAAATTCTCGCCAGGGGAGCTACCCATTTTGACTGTTATCCTCAAATGGAAAGTAATAACACCAAGGACGCCAAAACTTGGAGAAATGGATATATATGGTCAAACTGTACTCATCCGATAATCTAGAAGAAAAGAGGGCATTTACTCAATGCAGCCTTTGGAACTCCCAAAGGAAACCATTTGAATTGTTGCATAAAAATTCACCAAAGATCATTCAACATCTCAAATGAACATCTACTGGCAGAAAGCTAAAATCGGAGTGAAAAGAAACAACTTTGAATTATAGTACTAAACAAACACGCACACATGCACAGGTATTTGCGCTTAATCCTCTTAGAAATTCACTGTGGACAGGACAGATCACACAATTCCTCCGGAAGTTCATGGATGTAACCCACTCGGATCCAGCATACCATCACAATTCCTACAAAGCTCACCAAAACACCAATCTTCACCGCACAAAAATTAAGCGGTGGCAAATCCAATATGAGCTCAAAAATCACCTTTGAGCGCACGCACGGAGAAAAGGCCTCACTTTTTCTTTCGAACAGAAAAATTAGCCAAAACCCATCCAGATCCAGCCCAATCGTAACAGCACCGAGATAATCTACCTACTCCACCACCCAGGGAACGAGAAAGAGAACGACCAGATGAACAAAAAAGGAAGCGATTCTCGTATCCGAACCTCGTCCTTGAGCATGTGGAGGAGCGTGGTCTTGCCGGCGTTGTCGAGGCCGAGGAAGAGGATCTTGGCCTCCTTCTGCCACAGCCCCAGCGACGCCAGCACCCCGTAGAACCAGTCCACCAGGAACATCTCCGCTCGCAGATCGCCGGTCGCCGGCCTCCTCCCGTACAAAGACGGCGGCGAACGTCTTAACGGGCTTCGACGACGAGAACCCGCTACGGAAGAGAGCGAATGGTGACGTGGCGCCTCACGCCGCCGCTGCGTCGGGGAGCATATGAAAGGCGACTACTGTGGATGACACGTGGGGTCGGCTGAGTCACCATGTGTACAGGCGGAGTAGGTAGAAGTTGGATGGTTACCATGGGCCAGCCGCCCGCGGGTTCCGATTTGTCTTGCCTGGAGTTTATTTACTCGTGTACATACGTATACGTATTCTTTTGTGTAATGCAGTATACATGCAAAAAGGTGGTATTTCCAAGTGAATAAACCGTGAAATTATCTTTTCTAGTAAAATATCCGAGGCACTTCAGGCAATTTTTCAAGTTTGTGCCGCGTTGATCCAGTATTAGTATTGTATACACAAACAAACACTCACTTTGGTGCTGAATTGATGACGTTAGAACAACTTTTCTAGATAAAAAAATAAGTCCTGACGGTATCGGGCAAAATGCAAAGATAATAATCCTTAAATATTTAAAACAATGCATTGTTTCTATAGAACCATGCAGAGCAATTTCACAAATCTACATATGTGCCTACAACCTGTAAACTCATCAAGGCACCTTTTATCAAAGAGCAAATCCCCATCCCCAGTTGCAGCAGAAGAGAGCTTGGTCGCCACAAAAAATGCATAGCCAAATTATCCGGTAAACCACATTGCTTTCAATGACATCACTTGCTTTGCAATAGTTTATCGTTCTTGCAGAATTTACCAACACAAGATCCTCTGAATGAATAATTATTTGATTGCTCTAATAAATGTTTACACTACCCGCAAAAAAAAATGTTTACACGATTGGCAAACAGGAACGGGAAACAGCATCGCACCTTTTTTTTTCTAAACCATTCAAAATCCAGATTATTCCAGTTTGCCTCCCCTCGATGCTTTGAATCCTTCTGTGAAACAAACCAATCAACGCGAAATCTTAGCATATGGATGTGATTTTTCCAACCAGTAAAAAAAAAAACTTCAGTTCCAAAAAGAAAAAGAAAAGTCTCCCGTTCCTCTTCCCTAACTGCTCGTTCTTTCTCACTCCATTCCCGTTCCTCTTGCTCGAGGAGCGAGAGCAGCCTTCCGGCGGCGCCGCTCGCAGATCGCCGGTCGCCGGCCTCCTCCCGTACAAAGACGGCGGCGAACGTCTTAACGGGCTTCGACGACGAGAACCCGCTACGGAAGAGAGCGAATGGTGACGTGGCGCCTCACGCCGCCGCTGCGTCGGGGAGCATATGAAAGGCGACTACTGTGGATGACACGTGGGGTCGGCTGAGTCACCATGTGTACAGGCGGAGTAGGTAGAAGTTGGATGGTTACCATGGGCCAGCCGCCCGCGGGTTCCGATTTGTCTGCCTGGAGTTTATTTACTCGTGTACATACGTCTACGTGTTTTTTGTGTAATATGAGTGCAAAGAGGTGGTATTTCCAAGTGAATCAACCGTAAAATTATCTTTTCTTAAGTAAAATATCCGAGGCACTTCAGGCATTCAAGTTTGTGCCGGCGTTGAATTGATGAAGTTAGAACAATTTTTTTAGAAAAAAAAATCACTGAAGTTATATCCTAATGATATCGGGCAAAATGCAAAGAGAATAATTCTTACAAATTTAAAATGGTATTAGCTTAGTCACGTAAGTTTACCTTTGCTAAATTGTTTCTATAATCCATGCAGAGCAATTTCACAAATCTACATATCTGCTTACGAACTGTAAAAACATATACACATCAAGGCACCTTTTCTCAAAGAACTACATTTGTCGAGAAATGTATAAATTGCATATGAAATCTACATATATCCCCAGCTGCAGCGGAATAGAGCTTGGTCGCCACAAAAAATGCATAGCTAAATTATCCGGTAACCCTCATTGCTTTCAGTGACATCACTTGCTTTGCAATAGTTTATCGTTTTTTGTAGAATTTACCAACACAAGATCCTCTGAATGAATAATTATTTGATTGCTTTAATAAATGTCTACACGATTGACAAACAGGAAGGACGGAAAGACCGCATGACACTTTTCTTTTTGTTTGAACTAACACATCACACTTCTAAAACATTCAAAATCCAGATTATTCCAGTTCACGTTCTAAACCAAAAAAAAAAAAAAAACAGAACACAGAAGACGCTTCAGTCCTTCTCACCCCCTCTCCCGTTCCAGTTCGAAAAGGAACAAAAAAGAAGTCTCCCGTTCCTCTCCCCAAACGCCAAACTGCTCCTTCTTTCTCCCTCCCTTCTCGTTCCTCTTGCTCGAGGAGCGAGACCAGCCCTCCGGCGGCGCCGCCGCCCGTCCCCTCCGTCCCCAGGTGATCTCCTTCCCCATCCCCTAGAAAATCTCCCCCCTTTCTTTTGTAGTCGACATTCAAGCTGGACGTACTGGTGATGGGTCGATCCCTGCATCCCAATCGGGGATGATGTAGGGATTGGGAGGGGATTTCTCATCTCTCGGCGAGAGGGGGGTCTCTGCGCTGCTGGCGTTGGGTAGGGCGGCTGCCCTGCCTTGCCCTGTTGCTCGGTCCGCCTCTGCTACTGTGCGGTGCTTGTTCGTGTGCATTTTTTTCTGTTTCTTGTGAGACTTAGATCGTGCTATAATAAGAGGTGGAAGTACTTTTTTGTTTATTAGTTGCTTCGTGTGTAGTTTTGTGATATCAACCCGGACGGTGCTAGCTTCCTTTATTTTCCTTGGAAGTAAGCAAATATTGTAATTCCTGGTGTGGTGTTTGGAGTAGAACTGAACTGTTGTGGAGTAATGAGGATGTGTAATGGGTGTTGAATGAGCCGATCGTTTGAGAGGTTTTTATTGAACAATTTAGGATTGGAAGTTGTTCAAATGCCCACTTGAACAAAGTAGTAGGCTACAACAATGTGATTGCCATATTTAGAGAGGGAGAGATGATACAAAAACTACTGTGAGTTGTAACTAGGGTACAAAACGAAAATCTGTATACAATTATAACGCCGAATCACCCTTCCTATTCTAGGTCATAACCATTATCTATTCTACCATGATTCAATGTTATTGATTTTTTTTTTCTTCACTATCCTAGTCTGTCACAACTCACAGTAGTTCGGGTTCGGGTTTGCATGAATTCGGTGAATTTTGCTGGTTATTGTTTAATAGCATTGAAAGTACTAGTATGGAACCCCTTAACTAGTTAACCATGTGTTTTCAAATTTCTGCATATTATCTGTCATTGTTCTGATCTTTGCCTCTAGTTAGTTTCTATCAGTGGAATACTTGTCTAGGTTTCTTTATCTCACCTAACTCTTCAATAGATCCTTTTAATTGATGCATGATATTTTTTAGTTGGTAGGTTTGCGTTGTTCTAGTACTGTTAATTCATAAATGTTACCATCCCACTTTTGGGTGCAAGTGCCAGCTTTTGTTTTAGTTTTAACTGTTCCAACACTTAGCTGCAGATGGATTATCAATTATTTATATTTTACTACTTTTCTTAAACACTTCGCTCAAGGCAGTGAGATCTATCTTTTTGTTGTATGTTGTGTGTTACTTTGCTGGGATTAGCTATCAATTTCCTTGTTGTACTTTACTGAATTACTCTATCCCAACTGTTTTGGCACTGAAAGCCTTATTTGCTGTTGAACTCTTCTGAATTCATGATACCTTACATTACAGGCGCATTATCAATCCCAGTTTATTGTCTACTTTTAAGTCGGCAACAATGTCAGTTTCAGCTGCTGCAGTTCCGGCTGCCAGTAAAAACGGAAGCCATGCATTAAGTTTGGATTCCCATTCTAGCCAAGATATTAGACGGCGAACAGTTGTTGTTGCAAAGAAGAAAGCCACGCCTGAGCTGCTTGCTGAAGGTGGAGCCAATGGGATCTCAGAAGACAAGACTGCTAGCAAGAACGATCTTATCCATACTATCCGTGGAGAGTCAGTTCTTGACAAGTCAAAGTATCCATCCGAGGCAAGGAAAGATGTTACTTCTGCAGCTGGTGCTGAACGAAGGAAGAAAACTGCTACTAAACAAGAAAAAACCAAGTGGGAAGCTGCCTTAAGCGTGTTGGTGAAGCTTTGCCTTCTTATTTCAGCTGTCACTTGGATGGGCCAGTTATTCTGGAGATGGCATAATGGTGAATTATCATTTACAGCACCGGATATGGATAGCAGACTATCAAAGGTTGAGGGTTTCAAGAAAACAACCAAGATGCTTCAGGTACAACTGGACATTTTGGATAAGAAGCTAGGAAATGAGATTGACAAAACGAAAAGGGATATCACTAAGCAATTCGAAGAAAGGGGTAATAAGTTAGAGACAAAGATGAAGGTATTGGAAGGCAAGACTGAAGAATTGGGCAAGTCACTAGCAGAGCTGAGGGACATGGGATTTGTTTCTAAAAACGAGTTTGAGGAGATTTTAATTCACTTGAAGAAAAAGAAAGGTTTGGATGGTGCTGACCATGACATAAGCTTGGATGATATAAGGTTATATGCCAAGGAGATAGTTGAGATCGAGATAGCAAGGCATGCAGCGGATGGCCTTGGAATGGTGGATTATGCCCTAGGATCTGGTGGAGCCAAAGTACTAAGTCATTCAGAACCTTTCAAGAGTGTCAGGACTTATTTAGCTGGTCGCAGTAGCACGAAAGCAATGGCCCATAAGATGCTGGAGCCAAGTTTTGGACAGCCAGGGGAGTGTTTTGCACTTAAAGGAAGTAGCGGTTATGTGAATATCAAGCTAAGAACAGAAATTATTCCTGAGGCGGTCACTCTAGAGCATGTTGACAAGGTAAGGTTATTATATCATACATTCTTGTGATCTGATCCAATATTATTCTTTGTTCCTCATTTTCATAGTTGGTCTATATTGTGAGTGAAAATTAAATGTCTAGAATTTCCTCTCTAAACTCAAGTGGGTGTCCTGTCAGGCATAAGGCAGCTGGCTTCTGTTACCAGCTGAGCTAATGTAGTTTTCTTGGTCAATTACTCAATTTGAAACTAGTCAGGAGACTGAAAGGTTACTCAATTTAGAAAACTCATATCTAAATAGAGTGCAGTATCGCTACAGTTGCACCACTTGGCCATACATTTTTCTCCTGGCAGCAGGGACCACTTAGGTGCCAGTCAGCAATTCGATATGATTTCCACTGCAATGAGCTCATCATATTTTCTTGCACTCCTGAAACACAGTCTGAGCCTTTGAGGATTTACCAAGGTCATATTTTGTCTAAGAACTGATATTGTAAACTTAGTAAATAATCTGGTGTCTTCTTTGGTCGGCGTTGATTAAGCAAGTGAGATGAAACTTAGATAGCACATGGGAATGGAGTCGATTTTGTAAGGAGACTCATGTGGAGCCATGATTCCTGATTAGGTTGTGTGTATAATGAATCTGAGTAACCAAGTGTCAACATCTAATGTACTGCTCGTGCTCGCAAGTGGCTAAATTTGGAGAGATTCAGTAATTTTTCATTCCCTTGTTCAATTATTCTCCAGCCCAACTATACCAGTATGTGAATATCAAGCTAAGAACAGAAATTATTCCTGAGGCGGTCACTCTAGAGCATGTTGACAAGGTAAGGTTATTATATCATACATTCTTGTGATCTGATCCAATACTATTCTTTTTCCCCCATTTTCATAGTTGGTCTATATTGTGAGTGAAAATTAAATGTCTAGAATTTCCTCTCTAAACTCAAGTGGGTGTCCTGTCAGGCATAAGGCAGCTGGCTTCTGTTACCAGCTGAGCTAATGTAGTTTTCTTGGTCAATTACTCAATTTGAAACTAGTCAGGAGACTGAAAGGTTACTCAATTTAGAAAACTCATATCTAAATAGAGTGCAGTATCGCTACAGTTGCACCACTTGGCCATACCTTTTTTCCTGGCAGCAGGGACCACTTAGGTGCCAGTCAGCAATTTGACATGATTTTCACTGCAATGAACTTATAATATTTCTTGCACTCCTGAAACACAGTCTGAGCCTTTGAGGATTTACCAAGGTCATATTTTGTCTAAGAACTGATATTGTAAACTTAGTAAATAATCTGGTGTCTTCTTTGGTCGGCGTTGATTAAGCAAGTGAGATGAAACTTAGATAGCACATGGGAATGGAGTCGATTTTGTAAGGAGACTCATGTGGAGCCATGATTCCTGATTAGGTTGTGTGTATAATGAATCTGAGTAACCAAGTGTCAACATCTAATGTACTGCTCGTGCTCGCAAGTGGCTAAATTTGGAGAGATTCAGTAATTTTTCATTCCCTTGTTCAATTATTCTCCAGCCCAACTATACCAGTATGATTTCATGAACAGTAATGTAATTTCTGATGCAAAAACGTGCATACCTGATTACCATTTTATTACGCGAGTCTGATTACAATATTGGCAGTTGTTTCAAGCTATTTATTATTTTACTGATCACAAAAGGGGATTGGTACTCATAATTTGCATCATTATTTTGCTCCCTCACAAATCCATACTGTTCATCACACATAAACTGTTATTAAGCTGCCAAGTCGGCCTCAACATGGCATTAGGCTTCTTTTGTTGAGCCTGGTATTATAAAACAAATTCTTTCATTTGTTTACTTGATAAAGGAAGTGATACAAGCTAGAGTCAGGTAGAAATTATTTTCTTTCTTCAGTCATTGGTTACTGTTTTGTTTTGCTAACTCATAACAATCACAACTTTTGTGTGCAGAGTGTGGCATACGATCGATCTACTGCTCCAAAGGATTTCAAGGTCCATGGGTGGTATGAAGGACCGCAGGATGATTTAAACAAGGATAATTCAATGGAAACTTTAGGAGAGTTTTCTTATGACCTTGAGAAGAGCAATGCCCAGACCTTCCAACTGAAGAGAAGCGATGGCGTTGATTCACAGGCTATCAATATGGTTCAGTTTGACTTATCCTCGAATCACGGTAACTCGGAACATACATGCATCTATCGTTTCAGGGTCCATGGTACTGAGCCTGCCTCCCTCAAGCGCGCATTGAATCCCTAATCTGAGAGTTTCATGCTGGAGCTTGAAAAGATTCTAGCAGCATACAGCCTGTGACCTGAGTTTGCATAACATTTAGAGCATCAGGCCCCGACACAGTTATTGGGCAACAATGTAACGCGTGAAGAATGAATGCCAGCGTCGATGGAAGGTTCCACTCATGACCAGCGTAAATTGCTGATGTTTATTTTACTCTGTAGAATAATTATCATGACCAGGTCCTGGCTTGCTAGTATTTTGTTCCTAGTTAGGTTTCCTGTTTTACTCTCTCTATTCTGTTCCTAACATTTCAATTTTATTTGAACTCAGCCCCGAATGTTGTCTGCTTTGATTGTAATGTAAATTTTAGCAATATTGTAATGTAGAAGAGCAAGATGGTCCTGGGGTGTGCTTCTGCACGGTGGTAGGTTTCTGTATTCACAAGTTATGCCACTGTGAATTAAGTTGGATACTTTTTGGGATAGTGCTGAGCCGTCCGAACATGTACCCGCAGGCAGGACCTGTATTAAGAAGTGCAACTCGTTCCATGACGTAGGCACTGAAGTGTAGTATATTTAAGTTTTGCTCATCATGCCGATAATGCGAAATAAGTATCGACGATTATGAACAAACGATTGTAAAATACTTAGGAGCCAGTCGCCTGTGTCCGCCGCGCGCGCGCGCTGACCGCGAGACCCTGAGACTCCAAAGGCTGCTGCTAAGAGGTAAGAGCGTGA
Organism: Eragrostis tef; assembly: GCA_000970635.1. Classification (NCBI taxonomy): domain Eukaryota; kingdom Viridiplantae; phylum Streptophyta; class Magnoliopsida; order Poales; family Poaceae; genus Eragrostis; species Eragrostis tef. Next base: position 105,542 of record LAPY01000698.1, read on the forward strand.
GATGCTCGTTGCTGCATGCCCAAGAAGCGGACGAGGTCCCGACGTCGAGCCGCGACCGTCAACAAGACGCAGCTAATTAAGCGAGGCCACACGTAATTGCTGCTCGAGTCGTCCAAACTGAAAGCTCGGTTGCCAACAAATGGAACTGTAGGGATCTAGGATTGCCGATATTTACTTCTATGCTTCTAGCATGTGACTGAAAACCTGAGTCTTTTCCTATGACTACAGGATTTTGAATTCAGTGATCACTGATCAGGGAGTGTGGGTTATAATTTAGGGGCTTCTTTGGATCAAAGGATTTTCATAGGAAAAGTGTAGGATTTCGATTTCTATAGAAATTGGTACTGTAGCAGCCTTTCGAATGCAGTAATGAAGCGTTGGAAAAACAAAGGAAAAAATCCTTTGGTCCTCATTTCATAGGAAAACTACAGGGTTGGAACAAATCATGGCCTGATGGCCGTAGCAGACGAGGCAAATCAACAACGAAACGCAAATCACACTACTGACGTTAGGACCCATAGCCTCCTTAGTCCACCGGCCAGTGCTTTGCAAACGAGTTTGATAATAATGTACCGTGTATGGAAGTAGGCCATGCTTGTCGGTGGCTATAACAAGATCAACTATAGCAATAAATGAAAAAAAAACCATTGAAGTGAATAGCTCATTGGATGAAGTAAAGATATGATTAGGGTAACTATTCCGGTAAAATTCTTATGTTTTCCCTGTGACCCAACCAAACAACCATTCTTGCAAAAATCATGTGTTTTCCAATACTCTGTTTTGCATATGCATTCCTATCTTATTACTGTGTTTTTCTTATTTTCATGTTTTTTCCAATCATGCATTCCAAACTAGCCCTATACCTTAACTTTCTGATAAAGTAAAATTGTAAAAAGGACACGTAGATGAGGTGGAGTGCAACAAAATAAATGGACACAATGAAGTTTGCCAAAGGCTTTCTCATTCGGGAAAAAAGAAAGCCTAACCGAGGTAGTACAAAAGAAAGCTATTGTTTTCCATACTTTAAATGAGTAATTATAACATATACAAAAGTATCCGAAACAGCGGACATGCTGATAAGTACCTACTCCATTTGGGCTGCAGCCTTGAGTGGGCCAAAAAACTATAGCCTTGAGTGGGCCGCTCGAGATAAAATTTTGGGCCTGTTGCTACCATTTGGGCTGGGTATCTATTAGGCCTAGCCGATGTCTTAGAGCATCTCATTCCAAAAATGGATTATAAAACCCGAAATACCACTTGACCTAAATGACATACCTCTTTTAGGAGCACATCTCCACGCAACCCAGCCTCTTCCGCCGCCGCCGCCCCCGCCCCGACGCCGGACGCAGAGCAACCCCGCGGGCCGTCGAGGTCCCCGCACCCTCCCGCCCCGGGCGACGTGACGTCGATCCGTCGCCACCACAAGTTTGTCGACCCTCCTTGACGTTTGGTTCGCCCACCCTCGACATCGATCTGCTGCCGCCATAGGGTTGGATAGCGGCAGCGTTGGAGATTTCGGGGTCGAGAGTCTGTTGTAGACAATGATTTTTGACTCTTCTATTTCAACCTCACGGTGATTTATTTAGAATTTTGAGTTTTCCAGTTGGGTTTTTTCACTATTGGAGACAATAAGTGGATAAGCTAGGTAGTATTACACTACGGTAAAAATTAATTTCAGTAGTAATTGGCTTATTTTCATCATTAGTGCACCTCTTAAAATTTGACTTAACTACTACAAATCTTACCATTTTGTATAGGGTCTTAGCAAAGCAGGAAGTATCAGCCATGAGTGCCATGAAGTTTTGCCGTGAATGGTATGATGACATGATGTGTGCATCTGCGGGCTCATTTTTTTTATATAAAGTTCTGAGGAATATGTTCGTTCTCTGCGTTTCTGTGCATACGCAGCAACAACATACTGTACCCCAAGGAGGATAGGGAGAAGAAGGTGCTCCTCTTCGCCTGCAGGAACTGTGACCACCAGGTTTGCCTTTTTCAGTTTCCCTTCATCTATAAAAATCGTCCACTTGAGCTTGTTCTCGGAGTCAGATCTCTAAGGCAGGAGGGATGGGTTGGAACGTGTAGCAGCCATGGATGAAACATGTGAATAATGAGTAGCATATGAAATTCAGTTGAACTGAGACTGTCTTCCACTGAAGAATTGAGTATACCTGCGTGTCTGCAAATCAAAATTTTAGATAATGTGTATTTGTAGGTGAATTGAAATTTCACAAAGCATCCGTTTCAATTGCTGGGCTGTTACTTTGTGATCGATGCAGAACAAAATTTTCCTTTTTCACCATGCACAATCTAACTCTGAATGTATCAGGTTTTGTGGTAGCAACTGAAATGCTGTCTGAAAACTGCAGGAGGTTGCCGACAACAACTGCGTGTACCGCAACGTGGTGCACCACAGCGCCGGGGAGTTCACCCAGGTTCTCCAGGACGTCGCCGCCGACCCGACGCTGCCCCGCACCAAGGCTGTGCGCTGCTCCTCTTGTGGCCACGGCGAGGCCGTCTTCTTCAAGGGTCACTAAC
>LAPY01000698.1:120852-136775 GCA_000970635.1 Eragrostis tef
CACCCGTCCCTTTCGCCGGCGTCGAGGCCACGTCTTCCCGCCGGCGCCGAGTGCTCGTGCCCTGCCCGCCCCAGGCGCAGAGCCAGCCTTGCGGTTTGGGAACCAACCAATCTGAGAGTAGATATGGGCCTATTGGGCTTTCGAAGGCGGTGTACAGGGCCAGGAAGTCTGAGGTGAGAAGGCCCGTTGTCGTTCACGAGTGAAGTCGAGGCTCTTGCGCGCAATTTCACCATGATGCAGACGAAGCAGAAGCATGCAATGCAGTCAGGCTCTGCATTTTTTGCTAAAAAAAAAAAGGTCAGGCTCTGCATTTTATTTCGCTCTGCAACTTGACCTAACAGGCTGCGCTTTTCTTTTTCATTCCAATGCGTTGAAAATGTTGAAACTGAACCTCCTCATCTGACACCTAGTGACTGAAAGCATAATAGCAAGAAATATCAACACAATTATGTGGATCTTCAATCAGGTTTAAGTCTTGCCCACAATTGCATTTGAGCTACTGACTGCCAGTGCGCCTTTGAAAGGCACATTCAGATCCGGATACTGAAAAACAGATGTTTAAGCAGAACTGAGTAAACTGAGTGTCCCATAGACAAATATTTACACTGGCTAACTGAAACAATGATTAACAAACATCTCTATTGTATAAAACATATTTCAAGGTCACAATCGCAGGAGATAGAAGTTAAAACTGTGTTAGAATCATCCCCATATGAAATACAGAATTCACGATGTACGCATTTTGATGAGCATCCATCTACAAAGCTGTAATCGAGCTACGAAAGATTGTTACCCTTCCTCATGATCAGCAACACACTAATCCCCGGATGGACCTCCACGAGGTGGTTTCAGCCTCGATGAAAATTTAGGCTTCATTTCTTTCCAACAAAAAGAGAAAAATAGCTTTGACTGGAGCACTGTGCATCAAGGGATCTTCATTCCAATGTTGAAATTAAATCTTTTGCCCATGAAGGAAGAGGTGACCGGAAAGTGACAGGCAGTCCAGTGATAGGGTGTACAAATTCCAAGCTCTCTGCATGCAATTCATGGCCATCACACTCTAATCCGTTCCACTCAATTACCCCACCATACTTCACATCACCTCTTATAGGGAACCCTAAGTACTGACAGTGTAGACGAATCTGATGTGTTCGTCCACTTTGAGGATATGCTCTAACTAAAATCGTGCTGTTCTTCACGTCATCATTTGAATTATGGTCAGCGGCCTTTCCTTGTACAGTAATCAACTCTATTCCATCAGTTTCAAAACTATATGGTTCCCTAAACTGACCTTTACCATTAACCCCTAAAACCTCGAATCTTGTGCTCATGTCCCGTACAACAGAACCTCCTGGCAGTGACCGACCAACATCAGACATTGCATATACACGCCAAGCGCCATGTTTTGATCGCCCATGGCCAGAACATATCTTGATCTTGTCCCAAGTTGGAGGGTAACCTATGCAAAGTGCCAGATATGTCTTCTTGACTTTATGATCAGTGAACGCCTTTACTAGCTTCCCAGCAACCTTGTTGCATTTGGTAATAACCATGAGCCCGCTGGTATCACGATCTAGCCTATTGGCAAGGTGAAGGTTAGGTTTAGTAGCTGGATCATCTGCAGGTTCTGAAAAGAAATATTCACCTATAGTTAGAAATAATGAGACGATGATACCATGGAATGAAATAAATAATTAATCTGTGACTGAAATCATGAGATCTAAATGGCAAACAATATTCAACTTTAGCAAGCTACAAAGTCATATATTTTCTTTCTGGTAGAACCATAGAAGACAATCAAAAGCAAAAGGATTTATTGCTAATCAGTCCCAACAATTTCATTAAATTTGGTGATCATATGAGATTGCATGAAGTGGATTTTTACTCCAGAGCAAAAATAAACGAACAGTGCATTGGACAAGTTCTAAACGATAAATTAGTTTTAGTCCCCCTATGATCCATTTATTATATCCTTTGTATCCAATAACCATCAGTTCCCATGGATACTGCTCCTAGAATCACTTTATGAAGAGGAAACTGCGGCTCGCCTTGCGAACTTTTTGGTTGTAGCCTACAATATAGAACTCTGAAACCTGAACACCCACACAACATATTGGTTTCTACATCTGCTCAGGGATCTGTTACTCAAAAACTCTAATACCAAAACAAGCTTTTTGTTGTTCTGTGGCACCAATGTGCTCAGCAATTGCATTTTTCAGTTGTGATAAGTGATGAGAGCATAGTACGAACTGTAAAACTAGCGAATCAAAATTCCTACTGTCTGAGCACAGATCACTTGGTTTTGGCATTGTCCCATGGCTGTGATAGATTCGAACAAGTAACAGCAATAGAACTTGCAAACAATATCAAATGCATTTGACAATGTAATGCCACTTTGAATTATTCACCAAGCCAGTTTTTCCCATGCCAAACAAAGTAATGAGCAATCTTTTGGCACGGCATCAATAAAAAAAAACCTAGCCACTACCCTCTGTACAACCCAGAACATGAGCATGCTAAATCCACCGATTTGGTCACTCCAAACTACCAAGATCACTCGCACTACAGGAACAGCACACATAATCACAAGCATGGAGATGTGCGGATCTCATTTTGCAAGGTTTGACAGTGACATTGTCAGTTTGACACCTAGAAGCACGCATTTCTTTCAGAGCTCAAAAGTTTTTTTCCCCTTTCTCACCTGCTGCGGCGGAGCAAGGGAGGGCGGAGAGGAGCGCGTCGCAGTAGACTCCTGCAGGCTTGTTTACTACGGCGAGCCACTCGTCCTCGAACAATACGTCGGCGGAGACGTAGGCAGAGGAGCGCGCGGAGGCGGTCATGGCGCGCCGGAGCTCCACGTCCTTGGAGGCAGGCGGGTAGGGTGGGGACACCGGGGACGGGTACTCTCCGCTCGCCCGCGCCAAATCCTCCGCCGACATCGTCGCCGGGATCGAGGCGAGGCGGCGCGCGGATGGCAGCAGGGCACGGGCAGGGGAAGCGGCGCCGGCGTGAAGCGAGAAGAGGGGGAGAAGAGGCAGGGGTAGTCTCGTCATTCCGTAATAACTGTATGGAACAAGTGACCGGTCGGAAGGGAAACGGCGTTTGGAAATTTCTCTCAAATCTCACCCAATGTCCTCACGGATGAAAGGATCAGATGTGTTCTTCTTAAAAGGATCGATGGGAAAAAATAGAGGCACAGGGATATTATTGGAAGGGAAAACGGCTTGTATGTGGACTCATGATTGCCATAGCACCTAGCAATCATTCATCCAAAGACATGTAACCATGTTCTAACAATATTTTGCAAATGCAAGCGAAATTTCAAGTCGACATATATCTTGTACATTGAGATAAAAAAATTATAACAACTCTTCTCCTATATTATAGTGTCCATTAGCTATTCCACATTTTGATAGTGCCCAGCAGTAAAATCAACTTCTTTCAATGTCCACCAGCCAATTCTATGAAGTCACAGTGTCTTATTATCAAAAAAAAAAGTCACTGTCTTTTCGCATGTCATCTTTAGCCTTCAGAAGAAGATTATCTCATCAAAACTAGTACCATGCTAACTGTTTTACGCAATACAGATTGGACAAAGAGGTAAATTGAGACCGTTGAGGTATTATACGTTAAGTGCTAAGCGGTGTTTCCGTCGACAACGAGGCGTCTTTGGTGACTTCGAGAACCAGATCTGCCGGGTGCTCAGTCCTTCGGAGGTGCTTATAAGAGTAAGGTTTGCGTGCGTGTGTTCATGAGGTGAGTGTGTGTGCGTATTGTAAGTGTAATTCTAAAAAAAAAACTTGAGACCGTTGAGAAAGTATTTTTCCAGCTCGCGGGGTCCACATGATGCCGCCTCCACCTCCAGAAGCTGGTCGTCGTCAAGAGAAAGATGGAATGCTGTTTTTTTCTTTTTTTTTTGATGAAAAAGATGGCATCGTGTTGGCGATGGTGAGAGGAGCAATGCCTCGTCAAGAAAGAGACCCTTCAGTGACATGCAGTTGGTGACATGAACCGGAAAGGTGAAGGTGCTGTAACAAATGGCGGTGGTACAGACCAGCATGAGTCGTGTTAGGATATGTGCGGATGCTGCTATTGATATGTGCGTTTATGCTTCCTGTTTCTGTTTACACTGCGACTGCAATAGAATATGCTTCAACCTTCCGGAAAGATGAGTGTCATTTAGTCTTTTCTTCTGAATATATGGGACAAGTTGGCTTACCATTTCCTCTAGAAAGCCATGTGGTGATTGTATTGGAAACACAAACTATTCACTTGCATAGTGTTCTGGGGGTGATTACCTGAATACATGGTCTCATGAGGATTTTAAATCTCATCAATACTACGATGCAACTTGAACACGTAATAACTGTATGGAACAAGTGACCGGTCGGAAGGGAAACGGCGTTTGGAAATTTCTCTCAAATCTCACCCAATGTCCTCACGGATGAAAGGATCAGATGTGTTCTTCTTAAAAGGATCGATGGGAAAAAATAGAGGCACAGGGATATTATTGGAAGGGAAAACGGCTTGTATGTGGACTCATGATTGCCATAGCACCTAGCAATCATTCATCCAAAGACATGTAACCATGTTCTAACAATATTTTGCAAATGCAAGCGAAATTTCAAGTCGACATATATCTTGTACATTGAGATAAAAAAATTATAACAACTCTTCTCCTATATTATAGTGTCCATTAGCTATTCCACATTTTGATAGTGCCCAGCAGTAAAATCAACTTCTTTCAATGTCCACCAGCCAATTCTATGAAGTCACAGTGTCTTATTATCAAAAAAAAAAGTCACTGTCTTTTCGCATGTCATCTTTAGCCTTCAGAAGAAGATTATCTCATCAAAACTAGTACCATGCTAACTGTTTTACGCAATACAGATTGGACAAAGAGGTAAATTGAGACCGTTGAGGTATTATACGTTAAGTGCTAAGCGGTGTTTCCGTCGACAACGAGGCGTCTTTGGTGACTTCGAGAACCAGATCTGCCGGGTGCTCAGTCCTTCGGAGGTGCTTATAAGAGTAAGGTTTGCGTGCGTGTGTTCATGAGGTGAGTGTGTGTGCGTATTGTAAGTGTAATTCTAAAAAAAAAACTTGAGACCGTTGAGAAAGTATTTTTCCAGCTCGCGGGGTCCACATGATGCCGCCTCCACCTCCAGAAGCTGGTCGTCGTCAAGAGAAAGATGGAATGCTGTTTTTTTCTTTTTTTTTTGATGAAAAAGATGGCATCGTGTTGGCGATGGTGAGAGGAGCAATGCCTCGTCAAGAAAGAGACCCTTCAGTGACATGCAGTTGGTGACATGAACCGGAAAGGTGAAGGTGCTGTAACAAATGGCGGTGGTACAGACCAGCATGAGTCGTGTTAGGATATGTGCGGATGCTGCTATTGATATGTGCGTTTATGCTTCCTGTTTCTGTTTACACTGCGACTGCAATAGAATATGCTTCAACCTTCCGGAAAGATGAGTGTCATTTAGTCTTTTCTTCTGAATATATGGGACAAGTTGGCTTACCATTTCCTCTAGAAAGCCATGTGGTGATTGTATTGGAAACACAAACTATTCACTTGCATAGTGTTCTGGGGGTGATTACCTGAATACATGGTCTCATGAGGATTTTAAATCTCATCAATACTACGATGCAACTTGAACATGTTGAATAAGCTTGCTTTTGAATTCATGTAGGGGCGAGGGTGGAGCTTTTTATGGGTACCCATAGATCTCTGGTTGGAAAAAAAATATTTGAAATTATTTTTATAAAAAATGAAATATGTAGTTCATTCTTTGAACTACGGATCTGTGGGTTCCCATTAAGTACCCCACCCCACCCCTAGTTAATTGATCTTTTGTTACATTTTCCACAATCATTAGCTCTAAATCTTCTAACCCCTCTAATGAGACAACGTGTGTTGTATACTTCCACCGATGTTCGGACACCAACAATAAGTCAGAAATGCACTGATGCACACTAATGAATAATAAGGAAATAGTACAGAATACATGTACACTTCTATGTCAAAGTGTAGAATAAGGATATTGCTAAATTACGATGGTACGGTTGATAAGAATATGGCTCCACTAGTACAATTGTCACAGGCAGAAATGCCCAGCATGACCTCGTCAGGAAATGCCATGTTCCCTATCGCTATTACATTTTCAAGCTTGTTAGGTCTATCAATTGTTTTCACACTGGCCACACATGAAGCTTCAAACTCTGTATGTTCCATCCTATCAAGGTCAGATCCTGCATCAGGCGTCAATAAAGTGGATGTCGAAGGTGTTCGGATGGATCTGCCACACATTCAGGGACGCATACTCCTCCAAACATTCCTTCAATTGAGCCTCGCTATACCCCTGTGTTTCACAAACATATGAGCAGAATTCAATAGTTGTCAGCAATCAGGCCACATTGATTTGCAGAAACGGTACTAGTTGGTGGATTTAGACATTGTACCTTTCTGGAGATCAAGTTAAGAGCATGAGCATATCTCACATCCATGCTGTTTGTCCTTGCCGCTTCATCTCTCAGGATGGAATATATATCAGAAATTGCATCGAGGCCAGACCGTTGACGATCATCTGAGTATAATGAATACTTGGACATTTGCATCAATCGAAGTGCTTCATCGACGTCACTCTGAGCTACAGTTTCTGAAAACCTAAGCCTCGCCAAGGCCTGAAAAAGAAATCGGCACCATGTTATTACAAGAGAATTCACATGGTAGTATTATTAAAAAATGGTAACACCGTAGTTATGTACTTACAATAGAAATGCGTAGTATGCTCAAGAGTGTCCTAATAGTTGTGTAGGAGTGTGGCGCATTTGACTTCGCTTCCTCTTGGCGGATGCTGGAATATGCAGTTGCAATGTATTCCTCTAGCTCTCTAGGAACAGAAGGAATGACTCTTCTCGCAGCAGATATGTATGCTCTGTGATCAGATAAAGATTGTTAAATTGTAAACGATAGCAAAGCACTGCATAGTTTCTAATTCCTGTCGCTTAAGTAGTGCAACTCTGACAGAACAATGCAACTATAGGAATAATGTGCTTGCCTCAGAACAGATGGTTCAAGTGGTGTGAATCCCAGCGCAGGTGATTCAAGATTTTGATGTACATGAACTACATGTCTTGCCATTTCAAGATCACTTTCCATGTCAGCACGGTCCAGGATCAACCAGAGGAGGTCAAAACGAGACAAAAGTGCTGGAGGTAGATTTATGTTCTCAGCTGGAGTCCTCCTCATATCATATCTTCCCCTGAATGGTTAATAACAATTTTAATTACCATGATGGATGTATGGGGGAAAAAAGGCAATGTTCAGATTAAAACGTTACCATGCTGGATTTGCAGCAGCCAGAATTGCAGTCCTTGCATTAAGAGAGGTGGTTATGCCAGCCTTGGCAATGCTAACTGTTTGCTGCTCCATCACCTCATGAATCGCTGTCCTATCTGACTCTTCCATCTTGTCAAACTCATCTATTGCACAAATACCCATATCTGCCAGCACCTGAAACACCAAAAGTTGCACTATGAGATTAATAATAAGATTGTATCCCTTTGCTTTATTCAACAATTTTTTTATCGTGCTAATACAGTTTGTAGAGATAAGGAGATTCCTACAGGGTGAAATGGTATGTTTACCATTATGACACGTACGAAATCTCAACTGGTGTTCAATTTAAAAACATTACTACAGATTTTCTTTTAACAGGCTCAAGACAGAACTAGAGAACAAAGTTCATGTACAAACTTGCGAAAGAAAAGCAGACAGGCTTGAAGGTTCACAAGAGACATACAGTAAAAGATGGAATTGTAATTCAAAAGGTCCGAGTCTTACCAGTGCTCCACCCTCGAGGACAAACTCATTTGTAACTGGATCTTTCTGAACAGCAGCAGTAAGACCAACACCACTGCTCCCACGTCCGGTGGTATACACTCCTCTTGGAGCAACATTGATGATATGCTTCAGAAGTTGACTCTTTGCAACACCAGGATCGCCCATCAGGCATATGTGCAGGTCTCCTCTGATCTGTACATTTACAGCCAATGTTCACATGTTAGCAGCTGGAGAGAGCAAAGCTATCGTGGCAAAAATTTGGATGTCCTGATACCGAATAGCATACATACCTTCATGCCATCTGCAAGCTTCCGATGGGGTGCACCAACAAGTAGCAACAGCAGTGCCTTTTTGACGTCTTCATGGCCAAATATTTCAGGTGCCAAGGACTTTGCCAACTTATTGTAGATATCACCATCCTCGGCCAATCGATCAATTTGTTCTTGTTCATCACCTTTAAGTTCATACCTGTAACGGTTTAAAATCACTAATCAGACACCTGCCAAGACAAATAGATTGCACAACACGAGCATAATATGACTTACTCTTCATATTTTTTCTTGAAATGGGTGATAGACATTGCTTCCAAATAAGTATCGGCCACTAATCCTGCACGCATAGCTCTAAATCCATAGTATGGCATGGGAAGAAAAATGCCTGACATCTCAACCACATCTCCAGGTGCAACCTGCAACATTTCATACTTACTATATAATACTGAATATCTCTTGTGAGCATTTAGTGCTCATGAAAATATTTAGTTACTAAATCCATTAAACCCAGGAATCTGAAAGCAGCTTACTTTCAGATCTAAACATTTGACAACAGAAAAGTAGAGACTACAAAGCCACAAAGGAAACTGATCAAAGCAAACGGAAAGTTACAATTTTCTTTACCTTTCTAGTCAGCTCTCCTCTTAGATGAACAGTCAGAGAACGAGGGATGTGGCCCTTCGGCACATGCTCTGCTAATTCTTGGAGCTTCACCTGCAAGTCAATGTTGCAGTCATATGGATAGGAATCTTAATATACCTAAATCCGAGTACGATTTTTGCATTTCAAATATCCATATTTGAACAGAGTGTGAGTAAAGGTTTCTACCTCCTGAAATTTCAAAAACTTTGATGCTCGTAGTTGAAGGATTAGATTCCCCTTCGCCTTGTTCAGCTTGCATCGCTGGGATGGGCATTCAAAGAGAGGCATAAAGACTCTAGCAGTCACTTCCTGTCAAATTCAGAAAAAAAAATGAACAATTAATTGTAAACAAAAATCAGCTGGATAAAATGCTCAGTATGACACTACTCTGTTCTACAATTTACAAGGCACCCAAAAGACATGCTATCAGGAATAAGTCCCACATTGCCTCATGATGATTTAATAAAAAGAAAATCTGACAAGAGATCAAATACCTGGTATATCTCAAAGCCACATTCTTCACAGGTATAAACAGCAACTTGCATCAAGGGCTTCACATCCGAGCAGCGAGTCACAATTCCTGATATTTTCACAAGCTGTCCGATGTTAGATGCCTTCACTTGCCTAATGGTGAGTGGAGTCACCTTTGAGAACGCCTTGATGTAAACCTCACTACAATGCCAAACAAAATTATGTTTAGATAGCAGTCAACAAAGCCTGAACATTGGATAGACCGAGCATAATATGACTTACTCTTCATATTTTTTCTTGAAATGGGTGATAGACATTGCTTCCAAATAAGTATCGGCCACTAATCCTGCACGCATAGCTCTAAATCCATAGTATGGCATGGGAAGAAAAATGCCTGACATCTCAACCACATCTCCAGGTGCAACCTGCAACATTTCATACTTACTATATAATACTGAATATCTCTTGTGAGCATTTAGTGCTCATGAAAATATTTAGTTACTAAATCCATTAAACCCAGGAATCTGAAAGCAGCTTACTTTCAGATCTAAACATTTGACAACAGAAAAGTAGAGACTACAAAGCCACAAAGGAAACTGATCAAAGCAAACGGAAAGTTACAATTTTCTTTACCTTTCTAGTCAGCTCTCCTCTTAGATGAACAGTCAGAGAACGAGGGATGTGGCCCTTCGGCACATGCTCTGCTAATTCTTGGAGCTTCACCTGCAAGTCAATGTTGCAGTCATATGGATAGGAATCTTAATATACCTAAATCCGAGTACGATTTTTGCATTTCAAATATCCATATTTGAACAGAGTGTGAGTAAAGGTTTCTACCTCCTGAAATTTCAAAAACTTTGATGCTCGTAGTTGAAGGATTAGATTCCCCTTCGCCTTGTTCAGCTTGCATCGCTGGGATGGGCATTCAAAGAGAGGCATAAAGACTCTAGCAGTCACTTCCTGTCAAATTCAGAAAAAAAAATGAACAATTAATTGTAAACAAAAATCAGCTGGATAAAATGCTCAGTATGACACTACTCTGTTCTACAATTTACAAGGCACCCAAAAGACATGCTATCAGGAATAAGTCCCACATTGCCTCATGATGATTTAATAAAAAGAAAATCTGACAAGAGATCAAATACCTGGTATATCTCAAAGCCACATTCTTCACAGGTATAAACAGCAACTTGCATCAAGGGCTTCACATCCGAGCAGCGAGTCACAATTCCTGATATTTTCACAAGCTGTCCGATGTTAGATGCCTTCACTTGCCTAATGGTGAGTGGAGTCACCTTTGAGAACGCCTTGATGTAAACCTCACTACAATGCCAAACAAAATTATGTTTAGATAGCAGTCAACAAAGCCTGAACATTGGATAGACATGACAAATCACAGCGCGTACAGTTCCAATTAGGGGTATTGAATTAGGCAGCTCCAAATTTCAATAAGACACCTAAGAAAGTGTAAACAAGAAATTAAGACATATGTTCATATTTAGCTCAAACATTGCATGGCATGTTTATATCCTCTGAATCTATCAGATATTCTACAAATTTCTACCAACCAGATCATATACCTTAGATAATAGCACAGCATTTTTTTAAGAACTCACAGAAATTTTCAGAGACGACAAAGTAGTTCAAAGTACTGTTTTGTTACTTCTTCATTATGTATTAACTATAGCCTATTTAGTTAATCAGTTAACCTGAAATCCAGGACAGATAGAGAAACATAAGACCAGTAAGCTTACAAGAACCGCTTGATCTCCGGTGGCATCCTCTGCAGGGGGTCCGTGCCATCTGCACCACCATCAACGCCCTCATCCACACGCTGCGTCATCAGGATGTCCCGGTCTTCGTCAACGGTGTATGCCTCCGTGGGCTCCGGCATGAGCTCGTCAATGGCCTCGGCAAAGATGCCAATGTAGCGCCGTGTGTTCTCGGTGACCCGCTGCAAGAACTCCTCGTCCAAATCCTTATACTGCACAGCAATAGGAAGCCATTTCGCACCCATAAATAACACATTGCTTCAGAAAAATGAATGGAACTGGATTGTAAGTACAGGTGACGAATTCGTACATGGAACAGGTCGTCCAGCTCGATCTGGACCGCCCGGATCTTCCGGTTCGCCACATCTTGCTGTAATCAGAGAGAAATTAGCGAGGAATTGCGAAACAAAACTGGATCTTGAAGGCCCTTGAACACGGGGAAGAGAAGAAGAGATCAAGCATACCAGGAGGTTCATGTACTTAGGCTCGCCGTGGGGCCCGGTAAAGTTGGTCAGGAAGTCCTTGGCGAGTGCTGCATACACAAACCAAACACCAAAAACAGAACGCCGTCACAGAATGTTCTAGAACCTTCCAAGGACCAAATGAACGCCTCGCGAGAAACCGTCCGAGAAGCTTCTGGAGGAGGCCACGGGAGCACGTACCTCTTTCGGCGGCGAAGTCGGGGGCCTTCATCCTGGCGCCGGCGATGGAGACGGTTGCGGCGGGGAGGAAGGGAGGCAGAGGAGAGCGGGCGGGAGGGAGATGGAAGGGTTTGGGGGAAAGGATGAGATGGCGGGAAGTGGGAAATAAGAGGAAGGGTTTTGGCGGGAAGGGTGAGGTGCGGCGCAGCGGGAGCGGGAAGTGTGAGTGGGCCCTGGTGGCGCTTGAGTGGGCTGAGATTAGGTTGGCCTTAAATGGGCTGTTCAGCTCCGCAGGCGTGGCAAGTTTGGGCCTGAGTAAAACGGCAGGAGTTGAATTGGGCTTTGTGGTTGTGTCTTCTAAAGAAAAAATAAACCCTTCTAGAAAAAATGTAAGAATGTTATTGTTGCAACAGTTAAAAGCAATTATCCCATCAATAACTAACCCACACCTTTCTGAATTTGATCGTGTCGTCAAAACAATGGCATGGTAATAGCGAGGTTCTCCTTTCAGTTCCAGGACTAATTCAAGTACTATTCTTGTACAAATATTCCAGGATAGGCACACTTTTTCTGTTTCTTCTTTTATTTTGCGATTGGGCATACCATTTTCTTCGTGATGATGTGCACTTGCAGAGAACATATTCATCTTCGATGTCTCCATATCGGCGGCTGTAACTTGCAGATGATACAGTGTACCTATCATATGTCCTCTATGTGTAGTTCATAGATATTTCCTCAAACGTTATCCCGGCCACAGTCGAGTCAACTTAATTTCTTGGTCTCACTCGATTATCCATCCATGAATCGAATAAAATCATGGTTAGTTGGTTGGTTTTGTCAACACAATATAAAAGTAGAAAAAAGAAGGATGAAACTTCGGATTCCACACGTGGATGCATGCACTTTCAGACCACCATCACCATCAACAGCACCGCGTACATAAATTTCTCAAACCATTGTCCCCCTGCTTGAGGTGGTGGCACCGCTATTTACTGTTAGCACCATGGTTTCAACTTTTTCCTTTTTCTTTGAGTGCAAGATTTCAAACATATATTGAGCAATCGGCTAGTTACTGCCACTTTCTGTGAGACTAAACCTAGCTAACCAGGATGCGCTTCACGACTGTGAATCTAATTTGTCGAATGATAATTCAAAGTAGGAATTCCAGTTGGTGTTGCTCGAATAAAACCTCATTATTCAAAAACTCGACACATCAAATAGTGCAGAAAAAGAAGACAGGCTCCTATCTATTCACACACCAAATACTAGATCGTTACTTTGATAATGTAGTTTTTTTTTAGACCTTGAGAATGTAGAATTGGTGGTACCAAAATCAAAATGAGGACCCTTTCTCGAGAGTTAGACCTAACCTTAAACGTGGTCGGAAAGCAGAGAAGATTTAGCAAATCAGTGCACAGCAACATGCCGAAGTGGCCACTGGATTCAAGCACGTTATGGTGCTCTTTTGAGAGACAAGCCATGGCCCACGATGGCTTTTCTGTTCATCTTCTCTTGGTCTTGCCTTTTTCGATGGGGCATTTTTTTTGTTTACTTAGTGTTAGGTTATCAAATCTTTCCATGGCCAACTAGCACAAGTTCTTGAGGTCTCTACAAAGCTTGTTGGTCGTATGCTTGTATATATATACATACACGTGCCTCATGCTCCAGTCCATGGAGATTGTGATCTGAACTACAATTTGTTCTCTTGTCATTTAAAACCTTGTGTTAGGTTTCCCTCTTATTTGATGATCAGAAGAACTCCACTTAGAAAGTAAGATTATTGTGGGGAACTTAGTGCCTAAATGCCAGCTTAGCCCTTTTGCACCATCGAAAGAGAGAAGCACGCTTTTAGTTTCTTTTTGAGTGATGGATGTACCGTAAGAAAATTAAGTCAAAATCATGTACTGCAAATGTGGAAGACGTGGCTCCCTTTGCTTGCTAAGAAACTTCTGCAAGAATGGATAATCCTCCGCAACAATAGAAAAGACTGAAGCAACAATGTATATAAAGGCACATTTTGTTTTTGAATTTCGAGTAAACGAGGCAGCTACTTGC
Source organism: Eragrostis tef (assembly GCA_000970635.1). Lineage (NCBI taxonomy): Eukaryota > Viridiplantae > Streptophyta > Magnoliopsida > Poales > Poaceae > Eragrostis > Eragrostis tef. Next base: position 134,552 of record LAPY01000698.1, read on the forward strand.
TTTGAACTTTTGATTCATCGAGAACTAGTGGTCAACTAGGATACTTCTTCTCATGTCTAACTTATTTTTTGTGTATTCTCTCTTTTTTTTCTTATTCTTATCCTTTTTAATATGAAACTGCTTTGGTCGACTGATATGGCCGCCATACAATCATTCAAGATTTAAGCTTGCGCTAGTGGAATTACAAGTTACGCACGGGTTCCTAAAGAGTGCACCGCAGATAAAATGGATTGGTTAGTACTGCCCGTTTAATTCACATTAAAATTTGCTGGCTTAATATCTTCCTGTAAAATGAAAGTGGTGAACATTCACGTCAACGATAAAGTGTTTGGTTACTGCAGAAGACAAATCTATGTCCGACTAGTCTTCAGGTTGACCAATTCCCATTCATCAGAAATGTTTTGGAACATTAAGGGCGGGCTAAGTAAACCTCATCATGAAATCACTTTACACAATTGTAGGTTTCGTGTTACGTTCAGGATGGCAAAACAAATTCAATCCACTAAATAACTTGGTAGGAGTTACTTTCTGAGAGACTGTGAAAAAGCTATTAGTGATTTTCTTTTCAAACAGATGGATAGTACGGTGTAGCACTTAGCATCCTCTCTCACGCCAATATGGCATATTCGGTACACACGACCCAACTATCCAATCCAATCATCTGAACAATACAAATCAGCTATTGGCAATTGCAGCTGCCGCTGCATTTTGCACTAGTCGTACGGACAGAGCTAGCATGGTTCATGAGTGTTCACACTCATGAATTTTGCACAAACACATCAATTCTTATGCAATATTTCATATATATACACTCAATAACAGGCAAAACAAAAGAGATTAGCACATAGATATTATTCTTTGGCCTCGAAATATTCAGTTTAGAAATTTGGACAAGGCTTTCTTAACCGTCTTTCATGTTTTAGAGTTGTATGGATGAATTGGAACGCCCATGTTCAGATTTCTAGCTCCGCTGCTACGACCGGGTCGGACAGCCTGGCCATACGCACAACATTTTTGATTCCGATAGAGCGGAAAAAAGAACTTTGAAAGTAACTGCTAATGTAGTTCTTTCTTAGTGCTCTAAACTAGGCCTCGGCGTTCGGGTAAACCCGAAAAATCGGGTCGGGATATTCGGGTTTTGAGAATTTCGGGTTTTGAGAACTTGAACCCGAGGTTGGACCCGAAAACAGCAGTACCCGACATTTCGGGTTCCCGAAATTTTGGGTCCGGGTTTCGGGTAATCCGATCTACCCAATATTGGCATTCACGGCAGGATAAGCAGCTTAGCATTGTTTAGCCAACAAAAAAATGGCAGACCTGCAACACGTTGTCAGAGCAACAAACGCCATCGACCCCGCAGCTGTTTAGAACTAAGAACATATGCACAAATAATACCGTCCAACACCACAGAATTAAAGTTTCACAAATAATGTAACTTGTCTGTCATTCACAGCCAAAAATCACACACTTAAATTCTGAATAATTCATTTAAAAATTAAGATGTAGACGTTCCAGAATTGGAGATGGACTTGCTAGAGTTGCTTCCTGTGGTTGCATGTGTCCTAGACGTGGAAGATTGTTCTTTCCCTTTTCCTTTATTAGCATCAAACTCTTCAATTAACTCTGCAATGAGCCAACACCAGATCAATAATGCAAACATGTAGTGAACAACTTAAGAATGATCAAACAAATAACTGAAGGAATATTGTACCTTTTTCTAGCATTGTTAATTCCTCGATATCCTCTTCTATGTCAATGGGTAATCATCGCCTCAGCCAATCCTGTGTACATACTAGAGCTTCAAGCATGAATGGGGTAAGAGAGCTACGGAAGTCATCTAAAATACGTCCACTTGTACTAAATGCTGACTCTGAAGCTACTGTTGAGATTGGTATAGCAAGGACATCACGGGCCAAGCGAGACAGAACTGGAAATCTCTGTTCAGATGCTTTCCACCAAACAAGAAGGTCAATCTTCTTTGCTATGTCTTCAGTTTCTTCAGATAGATATTTGTCAAGCTCAGACTTAGTATTGTTGCTGGAACCATTGTTTAGCTTCATCCGCTTGGCGATAACTTCTCTCAGTTTGCTTCCTCTACCTCCAGTTGATGCTATTGTATCACTTGCTTCGGCTATCTCTTCGTTTGGAGCATAAATTTTCCTGTATTCTTCAAACAACTCACGAATACAAGTGTCAATAGCTTCCCAAACTAGTCGTCCTCTTT